>CABHPQ010154568.1:0-15471 GCA_902168405.1 Peromyscus aztecus | reverse complement strand
TTTTGAGACAGGGTTTCTCTGTGTAGCTCTGGCTGTTCTGGAACTCTTTCTGTAGACCAGGCTGGCCTCAAACTCAGAGATCACCTGCCTCTGTCTCCTGAGTGCTGGGACTAAAGGTGTGCATCACCACCACCCAGCTTCTAAAATCTCAGTATCAGCTGCAAGTCCAGGAACCAACTCAATGCTGAGACCATGCACTGGGAATGAAGAACAGATTCCCAAGTGAACACCGAGCTCCACTAAGTGCTCCCCTCATATGCCAGCTGCGAATGGGGTGCCCTGGTTACCCACACCTCTGCCTGGCAGGCTATAGATTCCAGGACTTCTATAACCTTCCCCACTCAGCTTTGGTAATTATGGAGAAGAGCTCACTAACTCAGGCTTGTGACTCATTTGTTATGAAGGTTCAACCCTGGGGAGTGAAAAGGAAGAGATCACGAGGCAGGCAAACTACCTTCTCGGTACATAGCTGTGTTCAGTGACTTGGAAGCTCTCAGCTCTCTGTGCTTAAGAGTACTTAGGAAGCTCAGCCCTGGGCCTCCTGCCCTCCCCAGAGTTCTGTGTGTGGGGTTGAAAATCCAGGCTTCTGCTTGCTCCATCCTCTGGCTACCGTCCCTGTCTTGAAGCTGTTCAAGTCAAAAGGGGGTCACTGTGATAACAGAAGACATACCACTCAGGGAGTTCTTTTGTAAAAGATGTTGTGCACTATGTGTGTGCAGGCGCCTGTAGAAGCCAGAGCGTGTTGAATTCCCTGGAACTGGAGTAACAGGTCATTGTGAGCTGCCCGCTCTGGGTGCTGGGAACTGACCCTCTGAAAGAGCAGTTAATGTTCTAAACTGCTGAACTACTTCTCCTGTCCTCTTAAAAACATTTTTTTTTTTTTGAGACAGGGTCTTACCTTATATCTCTGGCTGGCCTGGAACTTGCTATGTAGACCAGGCTGGCATCAAACTCACAGAGCTCTAATTATGTCTGCCTCTTGAGGCCTGAGATTAAAGGTGTGTACTACCATGCCTGGCCCCTTTAAAAAAATTTTTTAAGATACCAAATGGGCTTTATTTTTTTTCCACTTTTTTAAAATTTATTTTTCTATTACCAGCTTGATACAGTATAAATTCTTATCCTAATTGTGAAATGTTTCATTGAGGCTTGCCCAGTAATTGAGTAAAACCAAAACTTATTATAAGCCACAGTCATCCTAGGGTCCCCCCTGCTATATAGCCTCCCTGTTTCTGTGGGTAAAATTTTTTTTCCTTTTTTTTTTTTTTTCCGGAGCTGAGGACTGAACCTAGGCAAGCACTCTACCACTGAGCTAAATCCCCAACCCCCAATTTTTTTTTTAAAATTATGTATGTATGTGTATAACTGTGTGTGAATTTGTTACTTGAGTGCAGTACCTCCAGAGGCCAGAAGAGGGCATTTTATTTTCTGGAGATGGAGTTACAGTTGTGAGTACTGGGAACTGAGTCTGCTCTGCCCTCTTAAACACCAAGTCATCCCTCCAGCCCCTACTCAGGGGATTCTGAGGATTGGTTTTAGGAACGCTTGACATGAACCGGGGCAAGGACCACATAGCTTGTTGCCCCCCCACTTGGAAGATAAGGCGGGAGGATCTGAAGCTCAGAGTCATCCCCAGCCATGTAGGGAGTAAACTGCTACCTGAGACCTGTCTGAATGAATACATGAATGCGTGAAGTCTAAACTCTTGAATGTTTTTGTTTATAGCCTACACAGTCCAGACATCGGAAGGTGTGCGCCCGACAGCGGCCTCCGAGGCGCATTCAAAAGCTTTGGCTGTTTGCCGTGGACCCCTGGACCACTATGACTTTCTGATCAAAGCTCAGGAGCTGCGGGATGATGAGCACCAGAGGAGAGTCATTCAGTGTTTGCAGAAGTTACTGGAGGACCTGAAGGGATACAGCATAGAGGGGGAAGGGCTCCTCTCAAAGGTGAGGGGCTCACGTTTTCTAAAATGGATTCAGCCCTGGAAGGACGGCCCTGAAGCTGCCTCCGCTTGGTGGATCCCCATTCCTGCCCTTTTTTTGATGTTCTCTTACCTTTCTGGATTCAAACAGCTTCATAGTTACTAAATAGCATAGCCCTGGCTAAATGAAACTTCTATGAACCCCTCCATCTCACCCCACCCCTCCCCATCCCGGTCCTCAGGCCTCACCCTGGAAGGTGGCAGGAAGGGCGAGTGACCACGTCTGCTCTCTCCTCCTTTGCTTTGCTTATATTTCTGAGGGCCCGAGGCAGGATGGATGAGCGTGGTGGGCAGCCGTCTTAGGTTCCTTTAATGGTAGGTGCCGGCTGCTAGCGCTCTGATAAGGGACACTTTGGTGGGTTCCAAACGCCTCTCCTGGGGACTGTCGTGGTGTCCCATTCTTACTGTCTTCTTGTGACTGGGAAAACACCTCCCACCACCCCTGCCTTTTGCGGAGACCTCCTTCCCTGCTGTCAGTCATTTTTTTTGCCCTTTCAGGATGCTCTCTCTGGACCCTTTTATGGTGCATAAGATTTTGTTTCTACACCTTCTATAGCATGGGGTGCTTTAGTTACCCTGGATTTCTTCTTCTCTTCTTCTTTTTGTTAAAAATCAAAACAAAAACCAAGAACGTGTGTCTTTTGCCTGCGTGCTGTGTACCACATGCCTGTGGAGGCCAGGAGAGGGCATCAGATTCCCTGCAATTGGAGTTCCGGGTGGTTATGAGCAGCTGTGTGGGTGTTGGAAACCGAACCTAGGTCCTGTCTAAGAGTGGCCAGTGCTCTTAACTGCTGAACCACTTTCTAGTCCCTGGCCTGGACCTCTATGGGCAAGAAGAGGGCACCAGGTTGAGTTTGTCCTGTATACCCTTCTATTTCTGAGGATTAATGTCAGGTCACCCACAGGCTCTTGTGCACCTGCTGTGGTAGCTGCCTGTGGAATTCCTCGTTCTCCTGGAGAGGGCAGTCTCCTTTTACACTCAGCCCTAACCTTGCCATGCTTCTCCTGGCCCCTCCCTTCATTCCTTACCCAGGTGGCAACTTTCTGCCTCTATCACTCTTTTTGGTTTTAAGACTGTTTTGCCTTTTTATTTCTTATTAATTGATTAATTAGTTAGTGGGCAGGTTCTTGCTGTGTAGACCATGCTGGCTTCAAATTTGTACACATTTTTTTTTTTTTCCTTTTGGTGGTACATGGAGATTAAACCCAGGACCTCACACATACTAGGTAGGCACTCTGACCACTGATGGAGGCATGCACCACTGTACCTATTTTCTTCTTCCAAAATTACCCCTGTGTGGATGTGAACTTCTCCTGGGGGTAGATGGAGCACTTATTTCTGTTTTCCTCTGCTTTGAGCTTTTGTTGGAATTTGGCCACAGCAGGAAAACTCGTACCGTATCCCACTGTGGAAGCCAGTGTCATCAGAGGAAGTATCGTGAGGAGACCCAGGGCTGTACACCTGAGAAACTAGTTTTCCCTACCTGGCTGGCCACCGCTCTGCGGCTTCCGGCTGCCCAACCATTCTGTGTTCGTCGTCGGGTCTTCAGGAAGAGAGTCACGTGCAGCAGGTGTTAGCAGTGGTTTATCTAAACTCTGATGAGGGTGGAGAGATGGCTCAGTGGTTAGGAGCACTGGCTGCTCTTCCAGAGGACCAGGGTCCAGTTCCCAGCACCCATGTAGGAGGCTCACAACACCTGTAGCCCCAGTTCTAGGGGATCTGACGCCCTTTTCTGGCCTGCGAGGGCATCTTCTCACACATGGCATGCACTCGTGTAGACACACACCTACATATAAAAACCAAAACCAAAACCAACCAACCAAAAAACCGCAACAAACAAAAACAAAAAACAAACTTAAAAGAGAAAACTGCAATGAAAGTAATTTTATTATTATTTATTTATTTAAATTGCAATTTCTTTTCTTTTTCTTTTTTTTAGACATAGTTTTGCTATGTAGCCCTGTCTGGCCTAAAACTTGCTATGTAGATCAGGCTGGGCTCAAACTTACAGAGGTCCGCCTGCTTCTGCCTCCTGAGTGCTGGGATTAAAGGCGTGTGCCATCACACCAAGCCAGTAATTTTAGTTTTAAAAAAACTCTGGAAGGATTTGGGATGTTAGGTCTGCAATAGACTCCTGCCTAGCATGCTAGAGACCCTGGCTTTCACCCCCAATACTGTAAAACGTATGAATAAGCAAACAAGCCACAAAAAATGGAAAAAAGTCACTTCTAAGTATTATAAAAAGTCTTACTTTAAAAAATATTTTTACTTTGTTATTTTTGCCTGCATGTCTGTGTACCACATGCATGGAGTGTCCTCGGAGGCCAGAAGAGGGCGCCAGGTCCCCTGGAACCAGAGTCACCGATGGCCATGACCCACCATGTGGGTGCTGGGAATCAAACCAGCGCCTTCTAGAAGAGCAGCCAGTGCTCTTAGCCTCTCTCACCCATCTCTCTGGCCCCGAAGTCTTGCTTTTATATAAATAAGAAGGCTGCCATTGTGTGACTTTGATTGAAAGGAGTAGTGTGTTACAGTGAGAAACAGACGTTGAAAAACAAGATCACACATGACAACAGCAAGGGCATACATTTCCACTCTAGAGCCAGGACTCGTGGTGCCGTGCCGTGCATTAACCCACTGTCTTTGGCATGTTGGGTTGCCACCACAGAATACCGTTAGCTGGAAGAGGATGAACACAGGAAATTGTTTCTCATTGTTGAGAAGCTAGGAAGTTCATGGTGGAAGTGCTGGCAACCTTGGTGGCTGGAGAAGGCCTCCCTGCTGCTTCTGGACTTCCTCCATGGCGGAAGGGTGCATGAACCCCCTCGGTCCTCTTTCAAAAGGACGTACTGATCCCGTTCGTGATGAGCTGTGGTTTGGATGTGGTTTGGATGTGCTGAGCCTGACTGCCAAGTCTTTCTCTGCATTAGGTTTTTTTGTTGGTTTTGGTTTTAGTTTTTCCAGAGCTGAGGACCGAACCCAGGGCCTTGCGCTTGCTAGGCAAGCGCTCTACCACTGAGCTAAATCCCCAACCGGTTTTGGTTTTAGTTTTTGAGATAGATTCCCTTGTATGCACACTGGCGGTGTGTATGTGTGTGTGTGTGTGTCTCCGTGTGTGTCTAGGCTGAAGGTCGAAATCAGAACACTCAGTGTCTTCCTCTCTTCCTCCACCTCCTCCTTCTCACTTTGTTTGAGACAGAGATGGGGGAGGGGATGAATGACTAGGCGAGCACCTGTGTGTCACCGTGTGCACTGGGAAGACAGAGACGGCTTCCCTCTGTGATGTGGGCTCCGAGGATTGAACTCAGGTTGTCCGAGTTGGCAGCAACCACCTGTACCCGCTGAGCCATCTTGCTGGCCCTCCACTGTATTTTGGAGACAGTGTCTCTCACTGAATATGGAGCTCTCTGATTGGCTGGATTGGCTAGCCAGCAAGGTTCCACATGCCTCTGCTACCCCAGTGCTGGAATTACAGGTACACACCCCACCTTGCTTTATATGTGGGTGGTAGGGTTCTGAACTCAGGGCCTCATGCTTCTGGAAGGAGTGGTTTACCAACTACACTACCTCCTCAGTCCCAAGACGGGGTGGTATGTAGCTCAGGCTGGCTTTGAACTCAGTATGTAGTTGAGGATGACCTTGAACTTACTTTTGACCCTCCCGCCTCTCCTGATGAGGGCTAGGACTATAGAACTGTACTACTGTGCCGGGTTATGTGTTGCTGGGCACCAAACTGGTCCTGAAGCGTGCTGAGCATGCGCTGTTCTACCTCCGCCACACCCCGTCTGCCGCTGCAGTACTCCTACCTCCGCCACACCCCGTCTGCCGCTGCAGTACTCCTACCTCCGCCACACCCCGTCTGCCGCCGGAGTACTCCTACCTCCGCCACACCCCGTCTGCCGCTGCAGTACTCCTTGTGCAAACCGTGCCTCTCATCGGCTTCTGGGGTGATGCCGCTCATCCTGGGGAAGGCAGCCAACCCTGCTTGCACCAAAGCCAGCACCGTGCGGTTTTGATTTGCAGCCTTCAAAATTGAGCAAAATAGACCTCTCCTCTTTAAAACGTCAGCCTGCCTCAGAATGTCACTGGAAGACACAACCAGCTGACAATGGACATTGTGACATACATCTGGAGTTCCTAGTATTTTAAAGGCACAGGCAGGAGGATCTGTGCCTGTTTAAGGAAGTTATATAGAAAGTTCTAGGCTGCCTGCTATATGAGACATTGTCTCAATCAAAAATAAGCAAATAAACAAACACAACAGCATCAACAACAAAAGCCAAGCAAGACAGACTTAGAGCTGATTTTCCTGATGCTCTCACAGAACACAGACGTTCAGATATAGTTTGCATGGATTCTGTTGTTCCTCTCCCTCATGCTCTCTGTGTGTACGTACACACACGTGTACATACAGGTGCAGGACGTGTGTGAGGACACAGGTCAGTGGTTGCCTTCCTCAATCACTTTCTGTTTACTGCTCTAGCTGGCCATGGGACCTGGGAGAATGGGGCCTAGAAATGAGGTGGACTGAAGTCTCGTGCAGAGACAACTGTATTCAGAGCATCAGACAATATGTACTCCAAGGGTTAAAAAGTCACATGAGCAAAGTGTACAGCCACAAGGACAAGCCACATGTGGTGAAAACACGTTTTTCTGTAGAAGCATGTAAACAAATAAAGTACTCACTCCTATCCACCACACGTGGGAGGGCCACAGAAATGCATTCTGAGAGCAAGTCCCTGTTTTTGAAGACTGAGGTCACAAGACTCTTGTCTTGTTTTCTTGGAGTGTTCGCACAAGCATTCAGAATTCTCCTCGCACGACTTCATCCATGGACCATGTTTCAACAACTTCCTTTTTTGTTTTTGAGACAGGATCTCTCACTGAAGCTGGAGTTTGCCTATTGGCTGGACTAGCAGGCCGGCAAGCCCCAGGGATCCCCCTGTTCCCACTTCCCCAGGACTGTCCTTACAGACGTGCGCGATGTGTTTGGCTTTTCCTGTGGGTCCTGTGGGTTCTGGGGATTTGAACTCTTTGCTGACTGAGCTGTCTCTCCAGCCAGGACTCAGACATCTGACACAATCTGGGAAAGCACATGGGAAACTCTTGAAGATTTGTAAAAAAGCCACAGTCCTCTTTCTTTTAAACACAAAGAGGAAAAGGCAGGGAAGTCTGCCAGTTATCACAAAAGGTCAATCCGAGAGCTTGGGCTTCTCAGTTCTCAGATGATGCGTGTGTCGTTCTGGCCGAGATTGGTGATTTAGAGGACTTTGAGGTTGTTTTCCGTGCAGATGTAGATGGGTCCCTTTTGTGCACTTCTTTTCTTTACTTCTTTGTAGTCCTAAGGAAATTGCTGCAGGTCTGCACTACCACGTTAAAATGGAACACACCTCCTTCACCTGACCATGCTTCCTATAGTAAACACTGAAGAAGTTCAGAGCATTGCTTCTGCCCCAGGAGCAGCGGACTGTGAGGAATGAGAGCTTGTGGACACGTTGTTACCAAATAAAACTTACAACCAGGTTAATCCGACACATTTAATGTATGCATAATTGTTATTGTGCTGGGAGGTAATTAGGCATAAATGATAAGTAGTTCATGGAAATCACTATAATTAGAATTACTTTTACACAGCCAAATCAAGCGTTTCTGGAGTCAGGGAGGGAGAGAATTAAACAGCCTTCGATTCTCACTCTCCATTAATCAGGGCTGTGCAGGCGCTGGGTTTTTTCATCCTTTGGAAGGAGACTTTATAGCCTGTTTGTAAGGAAGCTCAACTCGGGTGTCCGACTGTAGTCACATTTCAGTCACATATCAGTATTCTGCTCAACAATGGACCTCATATGCTGCGGTGGATCTGTGAGATGATCTTGGCTGAGAAAATCTCACCCAGTGATGTCGTAGCAAGACACCCGGGTTTGTGTGACGACGTGCAGACAGCTGTGTGAAGATGTGGCACCTACAGTTCTGAACAGTGCTCTCTGTGAGGATGGCAAGCAGCCGACTTGTGCACATGGGGCACGTGCGAGCACAGCTGTAAGGCTATGTGCTGCGGCAGGTTCTGACTTCCCACCGCTCGACGATTCTAGCTTATTCTCGTTCTTTCTCCCTCTTTCCCGCTCTGTATATGTGGTGTGTGTGTTTGCATGTGTGCAGGTGTGTGAGGGTACTCACACGTGTGTGTGTGTGTGTGTGTGTGTGTGTGTGTAAAGGTTAAAGGTCAATGTCTTAATCAGGGTTTCTATTGCTGCAATGAAACATCATGATCAAAAAGCAAGTTGGGGAGGAAAGGGTTTATTCGGCTTACACTTCAGCATTGCTGTTCATCACTGAGGGAAGTCAGGACAGGAACTCAAACAGGGCAGGAACCTGGAGGCAGGAGCTGATGCAGAAGCCATGAAGGGTGCAGCTTACTGGCTTGCTCTCCATGGCTTGTTCAGACCACCTCCTTATAGAACCCAGGACCACCAGCTCAGGGATGGCACCCCACCATGGGCTGGGTCCTCCCGCACTGGTCGCTAATTGAGAAAATGCCTTACAGCTGGATCTCCTGGAGGCATTTCCTCAACTGAGGCTCCTTCCTGTGATGACTCTGGCTTGTGTCAAGTTGACATGAAACCAGCCAGCAGAGTCAACAGTTGGTGTCTTCCTCTATAGCTCTCCATCTTTTAATTTTTAAATTAGATGACTAATGCAGTGGAATGGACGTGGGTGCACAATGAGCAGAGAACAACTTGTAGGAGTTGGTTCTTCCCTTCCATGTGGGCTCCAAGGGATCAGGCTGGGGTCATTAGGTTTGACAGCAATTTCCTTTATTCCCTGAGCGGTCCGCCAGTCCTCCACCCTATATTTTGAGATGAGGTCTCTCCCTGAATCTGGACTCACTGACCGGCGATACTGGCTGGAAGGTGCCCCCAGGAGCCCTCGGTCTCTACCCCCAGCCCTAGGGTGACGGGTGCATGCCCCCTCTCCACATCCGGCTTTTTACATGGTTGCTGGGGATCTGAACTTCAGCCCTTGCATTTTCCCCACTGAGACATCTCCCCGCCATGTTTCGGCCACGGTTTTTCTGTCATTCGTGTTTACTCACTCATTAATTTGACCAAACACAGTATTAAGTGCCACATCCCAAAGATGAGCGCATACGTACAGGGTGGTTTCTGCTGGGAGTGTTCCGAAGGGTCAGTCCCTCCTGGAGGAGGGTCACGCCAGGCCGAGCAGTTCACAGCTGTAGTGACTTAATCCCACCCACCCTTCAGATATGCCTCTACTGAGCTCTTTCCAGCTGCCTTTACGTTTCCTGTTGCTGATGGTGTTCTATGCAGTTGGCATCTTTAAGGGGTCTCTAAAATATTATATTCCTCTGACAATATTAAGCTTTTCAAGAATTAGATTTTTTCCTTTAAATAGTTTCTTTTTTAAAATTACTATTTATTTGTTTGTTTATTACATTTTCTTTTGTATGTACATGTGTGAACATGACATGTGTGTGTGCCAGGCTGCACACGTGGAGGTCAGAGGACATTTTTTGAGAGTTAGTTCTCTCCTCCTACCACGTGGATCCCAGAGACTGAACTTGGCCAAGCTTGGTGACAGATGCCTTCACTCACTGAGCCATCTTTTCAGGCTTCAGTGACTCCTCTCCTCTTCTCCCCCACCCCCCTCTTTCTTGAGATAGGGTTTTACTGTGTAGCTGTGGCTGTCCTGGAACTCACTGTGTAGGCCAGGCTGGCCTTGAACTCACAAAGATCCACTTGCCTCTGCCTTCCGAGTGCTGGGATTGAAGGTGTGCACTACCATGACTGGCTTCTTATTTTCCTCTTCCTCTTCCTCTTCCTCCTCCTCCTCTTCTTAGATAATTATTTATTGTGCATATGCATGTGTGGGAGGTGCTCCTGTGGAGGTTCCCGAGCTTTCCTCCCACCGTATGGGTCCTGGGGACTAAGATCAGCTTGTCAAGCTTGGTGGTAAACACCTTTACCTGCCATGTTGTAATCCCAGCATTTAGAAGGTGGCAGAAAGATCAGAATTCTCTCTAGAGTATATATGGGGTTCAAGGTCAGCCTGAGCTATATGAGACCTTGCTTCAATAAACAATCAAACAGATAGGCAAATCAACAGTGAACAAAAAAGAAGCCCTGAACCATCTGCCTGCTTCCATCTTCCACGGAGTGTGCGGAGACCAGCGGCTGAAGGGATGTTTCAGGACACACCGCCATGACCATGTACAGCTAGCTTCCCCGGGAGACGCCAGCTGCATAGTTTGGATGGACAGCCCACCATGGAGCTGCCCTGATTCACTTTTGCCCCACTGAACCACAGAGAGACCCATGGTCTTTTCCCTGAGTCCTGCTTTGCCTGGGACACTGGGCTGGCTTGTAAGTGAAGCAAAGGAGCGTGGGATCTGCTCTACAGTTTCCTCTCACTCGTCCCATTTGCCACAGGAATATTCTCGGCATATGCTACTTTTTTGTTTCTTTGAGACAAAGTCTGGCTACACAGGCCAGGTCTGCCTGCCTCTGCCTTTCAAGTGCTGGAATTAAAGGCATGCGCGACCACGCCCAGCCTTAGGGGCCATCCTGTGTTGCCCACACACCCCTCCCCCAGATGCTTTCTCTTTTTGAGCCCGTAGAATCAAACTCAAGGCCTGGCCTAAAGTAGGTTCTTACTGCTCACTCCATGTTGGTAGAGTGAATGAGAAAATCAGTAACAAAGCCCTCACGGACAAGGCATAAACTGATTCTGGGCTGATTTGAAGACAGTTGTGGTAGCTCTCTGGGCTTGTCTATGTGTCTGTGAGTTCTTGTCTCTGTGTCTGTCTCTGGGAATGAGTCCATGGCAGTAGTTGTCAGCTAGTATAGAAGATGCCTGGAAACCCAGTGTAATTCTCCAGTTTGTTATTAAGCGGCGCTGTTTACCATTCGAGAAAAGCCACGAGGTACAACAAAAGCCGCTATGAGTTTATTAAGGGGAGGAAATACAAAGGGGTGTTTAGGCCTATGGAAAGATTGTGCAGGAAGAGGAGGGATATGTGGAACCCGATTTTATAGATTCCCGCCCCCCACATGTGCATGTGGGCTTACGTAGCTACGCCATACATGCGCATAGATTATATGATCACGCAGCACATGCATGGATTACGTAGGACGTAAGGCCCTGGGATGCCTAAGTGTCTTGCCAGCACATGCAAGGTCATGGGGGAGTGGCTAGGAATTCTAACACAGTTCAGAACCTTCAGAGTTCTGAGCAAGAAGCCGTTTGTTTCCATTCCTTTGTCTTAACAAGTTCCTGAGTATCTTGGCAATTATGCTCGTGTCCTGGGTGTCCCATTGACTAGTAGGAGACGGGCCTGGCCAGAATCAGAGTAACAAATAGGGTCGAGAGACCAGGGAGCATCTGCTGGAGAATTGCCTCTTATCACTTGTTTCCCGGTGGTACAGAGGGGTTCTTAAAAATACTTTTGCTGGACCTAAAGTTCCAGCAGTGGGAGGGAGGAAGCAGGACCTTGTCTTAAAAAAGTCAAAAAGCATTTCTATCTGTATATTCTGTTACAAGCAGAGACTGAGCAGGTGATTTGCTTGCCAGGCTGGTCTCGGTTCTTGGTCCCCAATCCTCCGTCAGTGTCCTGAACGGCAGGAACTATAAGTGAACACCATCAGGCCCAACAAGTCTCTCCCTCCCTCTCCTCCCTCCTCTCCTCCCTTCCATCAGATGCTTAAATCCCACAGTTTATTAAATCAATTTAAAGCACAAACGTGGGAATCTGGGGGCTCAGCACACTTGGGGCTGTATCTCTGCAGGACAGCTGTGTGGGTGTGAAGGTCTGAACTCGTCATGTTCTGTCACCTA
Source organism: Peromyscus aztecus (assembly GCA_902168405.1). Classification (NCBI taxonomy): domain Eukaryota; kingdom Metazoa; phylum Chordata; class Mammalia; order Rodentia; family Cricetidae; genus Peromyscus; species Peromyscus aztecus. The sequence continues at coordinate 3,637 of CABHPQ010154568.1, read as the reverse complement.
CTGCAGCAACTCTTCTCCATGACGACACGAAGCTGACAGGGCTGGCTTTGAGCAAGGCGGACGCACACTGAAGGTGTCTGGGGTAGCTGACACATTCCTGTTCTGTCTGCTGCTCCATGGCTAGCTTCTCGCGGCTGCTCGGCCAGCCATTTCTTGTGTGTGTTTCTGTAGAATTGGAAAGCCTCTTTATTTAGATACTTAAATAGCCTTAATTATACTAGTAAACTGAGCAAATTGATGTGCTTTAGGTTAGGAGGGTTCTTTTGAAAATCAGCTAAAGCCATTAAAAAAACATTTTCATTTAAAGAGAGTTTATGGTTGCTAACATATAGTTCTGTTTTTTAGTTTTTGAAGATCTGTAGAAACCTGAAGGATATACTTTTATCAAAAGCAGTCCACGTGGAGAATGCTGTAATGCCAGTTTTTAAAAGATGTAATTATGCTCAGCATTCCAGCTGGAATCATTGTCTCTGATTCTGCCATTTGGGGAGATAATAATGCAGTGGTGGGGGGAATGGGGAGAAACAGGAAAAGTAATACTCCTGCATTTCAAACAAATTGAAAACAATACTTTTTGTCTTAAGAGCAACACCCTTATTATCTGGTTGTCCTAACGGAAATTCTGCTGGAGTAGCAGAAGCCACGCCTTTTAACTCAGAACATTCACGAGAACCACCGTGGATCATTATGGGTAGGATGTAAAAACATTTTTTTTGAGACAGTGTCTTGCTATATAGCCCAGACTAACCTTGCATTTGAGATCCTCCTGCCTCTGCCTTCTGAGTGCAGGGATCACATGGTGCATCATGTGCCCAGGGCCTTGGATCATTTTTAATGTTAACATTTTAATGACACGGAGGACAAAAGATAAGATTTACATCATCAAGTGTAAATACTTGGGATGACCACTTCGAGTTTTCAGCAGTTAAAACAAAGGAATAGTTTTGAGAGCAAATATCTATAGCATCAACATGCAGGTGGGTTTTTCATTGTTTGTTTGTATGCTTGTATGTTTGTATGCTTGTATGTTTGTATGCTTGTATGTTTGTGTGTTTGTATGCTTGTATGTTTGTTTTTGAGACAGGTAGTTCAGGCTAGTCTTGAACTCATTGTGTAGCTAATGATGATGTTGAATTTCTGATCCATCTACCTCCCTCAAGTGCTAGGACTATAGATTCCATTTACCATGCACAGCTTGATTTTTAAAAATAACTTTAGAGCCAGGCATGATCGTGAGCCCTTTTAATCCTGGCACCCAGGAACAGAGGCAGGTGGATCTCTATGAGTTGGAGACCAGCCTGGTCTACAGAGTGAGTTCCAGGCCAGCCTGGTCTATAGAGTGAGTTCCAGGCTAGCCTGGTCTACAGAGTGAGTTCCAGGCTAGCCTGGTCTACAGAGTGAATTCCAGGCAAACAAAGACTACAGCGACACTTTGTTTCAAATTTCTGAAGAAAGAGGTTGAGAAAACACTAGAAAAATGGAAAGACACCTGCGTTCACAGATTGGTAGAATTAATATTGTGAAACAACCTTCTTACCAAAAGTAATTTACAGATCCATGTAATACCCATAACATTCTTCCCTGGGATAGAAAAAGACCCCAAGATTCATATGGAACCGGAAAAGACCCTGGCTGGCCAAAGCAACCCTGAACGCAAAGAACAGCCCTGGGGGGATTGCCATCCCATTCTTCACGATATGTCAAGAGAGCTGCAGCCATAAAACAACATGGTGCTGGCACAGAAACAGACATGCAGACGCACGGAGTAAAGCAGACGAGCCGAACCCGAGTACATGTAACTGCAGCCATCCAGTACTCGAAAAGAGGCCAAAAGCATGCATCGGAGAAAGAAAGCATCTTTAACAAATGGCGCTGGGAAAAGTTGCTGTTCACACGCAGAAAAATGAAATCAGAAGCTGTGTCTATCTCTCCACACAAAGGTTAACCCCAAGTGGATAAAAAAATCTCAGTGTGAAACCTGAAACACTAAGTTTGCTAGAAGAAACCAGGCAGTGCCCTCAGAGATGTCCTAAGAGGTGGAGAAGGGACTTACTTCCTGAGGAGGACTCCATTTGCCCAGGAATTAAGGCCAACAATTTAAAAATATTTCACAGTATTTTTCTTTTTTCCTTGTGTTTTTTGGTTTTTTTTTTTTTTGTTTTTTTTTTTTTTTTTTTTTGTCTTGTTTTCTATTTTTTTAAAAATCTTGCTTATAAGATATTGCACTTCAATATTATAAAAACAATGAGCAGGAAGGTATGTATAAAGGTGTTGATGAGCAGCACGGTTATGTGAGAAGCAGGATTTGATGTGCCATGGCTCCTGGAAAGGAACGGGTGGGTTTTGAAGGCAGACCCCAGTGAGGTCTGTCACGGGAGGAGGAATGGAAGGCTGATTGTGGAGGGCAGAGCTGCCGTTCATGAAGGAAGCTGCAGGAGTTCAGCCCCACAAGACACTCCTGCTTTCTCTCTGTGACGAAGTGGGAGCCGTTGTCTGAAAGTGAATGGGGAAGTGTAGGTTAGCTTCAAGGGACTGAGAAGGTTCCAGAGAACCACTGAAGAGGGAGAGACTGTCTATAAGTTCTTGAATGCATCGTTGATGTGTTGGTATAGAGTTCATTTGTGGAGCTAGGAACTGAACCCTCAGACTTGTGTGTGCTAGGCTATTGCTCTGTTGCTGAGCCAGCTATAACCCAGCGTATGTAGAGGGGGAAAATTCTCCAGATTTTTTTGGAGTTATTTTTATTTTCTGTGCATGAGTGTTTTGTCTGTCTGTCTGTATATTTATCACACAGTGCCTGTGTGTAAGGAGGCCAGAAAAGGGTGTTGAACCCGCCCCCGCCCCAAATAGAATAAATAGATGGTTGTGAGTTGTCTTGTGGGTGCTGGGGATCAAACCAGTCCTCCGCAAGAGGTGCAAGTGCTCTTAACCGCTGAGTCATCTCTCTAGTCCCCCCTCCCCCCCATTCCACCATGTAAATTTTAAATGGGTTCATTACAGTATGTTTTTATAGTAGTTCTTTTTTATTGTTAGCTGTTATTGTTTGTATCTTATCATAGGTAGGCATATATAGAAAACATGGCATGTGGGGGTCAGGACAGTCCAGGTCTGGCAGTCCACTGGAGGACCATGTTTCCTGAGGAGCAGGGAGGCCTGTTGTGTGTGACATCATTTAAGGGGACTGTGAGAGGGCTCATTGGTTATTTCTGCTTGCTGCCATGCTGGATGACATGAGTTTGTCCCTCAGGACTCACATGGTGGACCGGGACAACAGACCTCAACATAATGCTATGACATGCACATGCCCCCTCTACCCATACACGTATAAATAAATAGCTGCAATACAAATTTAAATGTCATTTAGATTCACTGTGCTTAACCTTGATTGGTAAAAGGTATCCAGCTTTTTATTTTTATTTTATTTTATTTATATTTTTGATACAGGGTCTCACCAAGTCACTGGGTGTCCTGGAACCATGTAGACCTTGCTGATCTCAAATTCAAAGAGATCAGCTTGCCCTGAGTGCTGGGATTAAAGGCATGTACCACCACGCCCAGCCTGGTATCTAGGTTTTCTTTTTTCTTTTTCCGGAGCTGAGGGCCAAACCCAGGGCCTTGTGCTTGCTAGGCAAGCGCT
>CABHPQ010154567.1:2629-65480 GCA_902168405.1 Peromyscus aztecus | reverse complement strand
CACAGAGAAACCCTGTCTCGAAAAAAACCAAAAACAAAAAAAAAAAAAAAAAAAAAAAAAAGACACCTCTCCATCATAAATTTTGTTCTACCTTTCTGGAATACTTTCTCCAACTAGGATAAAGTCAGTCAGTCTCTCTCCCTTTTCTTCTCTATCTCCCTCTCTCCCCTCTTCTTAAACCAGGAAGTGCTTATTCCTTCCCACCAAGCTTTTTTTCTTCGTTAACTATCATATAAAACATCTCTGGTGCTCCCTGTTTCCTTACTCTGGCTCCTACTTTCAGCAGCATTAACCATCATCTGCAATGTGTTGGTACATACTTACTTATTTGTTCCCACTAAAATGTTAGCATCATGAGCATTGGAGAGTGGTGCTGAATTCCCAGCACATTAAAAATTATTGGAATTCAATTTGTGTTTCTTGGATAAACATGTGGATTGATGGACAAATGTGTGGCTAATTAAGTGTATATGTGAGTGGAAGGATGACAGGGAGGAAGAGTAGGTGATGATGATTGGGCTAGAGGATGATTTCTCATACATTATGTACTGACTTGCTTGGATGACAGTGCATACAGTATCACACAAACAGATGTGTGCAGCTGGATGTTCAGCTTCCTAGGTGAGAAGATGTCTAGAAAGATGAATTTATGAACGAATATGGAAAAGGTATAAAGAAAATGTAGAAATCGGTACAAATGAGTGAAAACAAGAGCAGAAGAATATTTGGAGATGAAAGCATGGATTGAAGACATTTTCCTGGTGGAACAAATGAACATAAAAATTGAAGGGTGAACATGTAGATAGTATTCATTATCATGTAATAGAAGGTTAGTAGGCACCAAATGGCTGGCTGGCTCACTGAACACTTCTTCTAGGTGTGCTGATGAAATAACTCGGTGTGGTAAAATGGTTATTGCCACGCAAGCTTGGTAAGCTGAGTTTGATCCCCAGAAACCATGTAAAGAAGGATGGAGGGAACCAGCTTCACAAGGCTGTCTTCTGACCTCTGCATGCTCACTGTGGTACATGCAGCCTCCCTTAATAATCATAAACTTCAAAAAATTTTCAAGACAGTTAAGTAAGTAGGTAAGTGGATAGATAGATGGATGGATGGATGGACACATGAATGGATGGGCCAATTGATAGATTCTTTTTCATTGGAGAAATTATGTAATGAAAGATGAATAGACATGGGCATAGTTGTGTGAATAGTTGCTTGAAATGAATAGTAGGATGTGTTGTATTCACATAGGAAAATGGACAAGCATGATAAAGAGTCGATGGGTTGATAAGTGATACATCAAAATACAAGCACCATAAAGACAAGATGGATGGATGGATGGATGGATGGATGGATGGGTAGGTAGGTAGGTGAGTGAGAATGAGTCTATGGGTGAGTAGATGTAAGAGTGAGTGTACACATCCGTGTATGTATGGGTGGGTAGGTAGACAAATAATAGACAGTAATGTCAGTATCAAATGTTCTGTCCACTTGTCCATACATGTCATGGCTTCAAAGCCTTAAATCATTCTACATTTCTTCATAAGAACTCCCCCCCTGCCCCAATTAAGGCAGCCCTCCCCTGTCTGAAAACATTCTTCCTTCTTTTGAACCCAAATTGCCCTGACCACGTGTCTTTCCTGGCTGTCTAGCTGGAAATAGGAATAGGGGCAAGGAGGTAGTGTGGTGAATTGTGGTGCAGACACAGCACAAGCTGGTTCCGCTGGGTGATCTTCTCAGCATGGGCTCACCAGAGGGAGGTTCACCCCAGCCCCATCCTTATTACTTCAGAATGTGCTGTGTATTATGTCTCTGCACTGTGGGAGAGGGCAGTGGACCCGCTGTCTCTGCTATACACCCTGACTCCATCTCCTCCTGGGAGATGCCGGGGGAGGGAGATGCTGTAACCGCTATGTTCAGAACAGCTGGATCTCATCCTGTAGCAAGTGTTGCAGAAAAGGTGGGTAGTCATCTTTTTGCTGCAGATTAGAGCTGTGGATCCATGTGACACTGTATCTGTGTCGTCACCTTAAGGCATACCTCCTTCCTACCAGTGATCCATTCCCACCGGAGACTCCAACTCCATCCTCTGTCCTCAGTAGTCCTGAGGTTTCCTGTAATCTGACTTCCTGACCTACCTAGAGGTCACAGCAACTCATGTGTGTCCATTCTCCCAGTATGGAGGTGGAGGACAACTGGGGGCCAGCTGCATACAGGGAGACACAGTAGGCAGTGGTTGGCAGCCAATAGCCCCAACTATGGTCTTGGGCCTGCCAGACTCTGTCTCTGTGACCTGGCACAGTGCTGCTGGCCAGCCTTGGTTTTCCCATCTGGCTCATGGGTCTAGCAGTACCGCTTGTCGGCAGCTATGAGTGTGAGTGATCTGAGAAGCCACCAGATGTAAGCCTACTTGCCCAGAACTGGCCCATGGCAACTTCCTCCCAGCCCAGCCACTAGCCTCCAGTGTTCTCCAGTGAGTCACAGTGACTAAGCCCAACCAGAAAAACAATGGGCTGGGCTGCTTGTCCCTGGGTCTGAGCCAGAGGATAGGGTAGGGGGCTGGCTGGTGAGGGCACCGACCACCCGGGTACCCTCCACCACTCTGGGGACTTTGGCTTCCTACACCAAGGAAGATGCTTTCTGTAGTGTCTATACATCCCTGCTCTGAATACAGCCTGAGGTTCTGGGGAGGGCAGTAGCCTCCCAACGAGGCGACCTGGGAAGATTCCTGGGGTGCCCAGCCTCCCCTGGAGGTTATACAAGAGCAGAGCGCTGGGAATAAACAGAGGGAAAAAGAAGACCCAGAGGGGGGGAAGAGGGAGGGGGAGGAGGGAGAAAAAGAAGGGAGGGAAAGGAATGGGGGAGGGAAGGTAGGAGGGAGACTGAGATAGGGATGGAAACGCCAGAAGAGAAGAAAAGGGCAAGACGGGGCAGTCAGCCAGGTCAGGGGCAGCAGAGGCCCAGACCTGGGAGGAGAGAGCCAGGGGTCAGGGAGAGCAGGACTCAGAGCAGGCACCAGCAGGCAGGCAGAGATGGGCAAGAGGCTCTGCAGATGGGGAGATGACCTGTAGGCCAGGCACCCAGAGTGGAGTAGTGGGCAGAGAGGTGGGAAGTGGCAGAAGCTGCCAAGATGGTCTGAGGGGGGCATACCACCATGCTGCCCACAAGCGGGCGTGGAGGTCCAGCCAGGCCCCCACACTGCGGGGCTGGGAGGGTTTCTCTCTGACATTTTTACTAGTCTTGGAAGGAGGAGGAGGTGGTGGAGGTGGAGGAGACCGAGGGGGCGGAGAAGGGGGCTGGGGGACAAAAGGAAAGCAGCTGCTGTACGTCCTGAGAAAGGAGAGGGGAGAGAGACCCACAGAGACAGGGTCCAGGGACAGTGGAAGGGCCTGGAGCTGCCATCTGGGAGCCAGCCCCAGACCCCTGCCCCCAGGGGCTGGAGGGGCTGAGACAGACAGGCATCCTTCAGACAGACAGACAGAGCAGACAAGGAAGGGGTGTCAGAGCCAGAGGGACCAGACAAACTGACAGGGAAGGGGGCAGGGACGAGAGAGGGACAAGGACACAAAGAGAGGGACAAGGAGAGGAGAGAAGGCAGGGCAGGAGAGAGAAAAGGAAAAGAAGGGAGAGGAGAGCAGAGTTTTGGGGCCACAGCACCAGGAGCCTTTGAAGCTGCAGGCGGTGTCCCCAGGGCCAGGGGTCAGGACAGGTCACCAGCATCGTCGCGGGCAGGCCCGCAGCATGAATGGCCCCGCACTCCTGAGGAGAGATGCTAGCAAACGGGGCCTGGAGAAGCTGCTGAGGTAGGTCCCTCCCAGCCCAGGCATGGTGCCCGCGGCGCCCTTGCCGACAGTGGTACCCCCCTGCACCCAGACTGGCAGATATGTGGCCTGCAGGCTGTGCCGGGCTGCCTATGCACGTGTTGCGGGAGGACACTGAAGCCCAGCACGAAGCCATCCTCTTGGCCAGCCAGGCAGCTTCACCTCTTCCTCCCATAGCTCCCTGTGTGTCCTCAGGACCCACAGAGAGTGTATCCTCAGAGTAGCTGCCCAGGCCCCCTCCCCATGTCTTCTTGCTGCCCCTGGGAACTAACGAGTGACACCCCCCCTCCCACTTTACAAATGAGATTGGACTCACAGCCATAGGCCCCAGAAACCACTGGCCTGACAGTCCTGGGAGTGGGAGGCACTGGAACCAGCGGGAATCCTGACTCTCTGGCCACTGGACCTCAGGCCTTTGAGAGTCCTCGCTCAGCCTGTTTTCTCCTATGTAGAGTGTGTGTGAGAGAGAGAACAGACAACGGTAGGCCCAGGCCCTGCAAACCTCAGGCGCTTCCAATTAACTGCTCATTGCTGCCCTCTGAGCCGCCTGCTGTGCCCTCCCTCTTCCTCCCTCTTCCAGCTTTAAAGCTCTGCTGCAGTGCCACCTCCTCCAGGAAGCCTGTCATGGTCTCCCTAGCCAGGAAGGCTCGGCTCCTCTGCTCATGTGGTGGCCTGTTCCCTGGCCCACTTCCATGGCTGCTTCAACCCTATGTTCCTAGAGGGTGGGTCTGGCATTGTTTCATGTGTCTATGTGTTTTGGTCCTGGCTCTCAGGGGTGAGACAGGGCACAGATGAGGTGGTGGGCTGATGCCAGGAGATGGCTACCTCCAAGTCCTGGCCCTATCATGGTCCCAGCTGGCAACCAAGGTCAGCAGACTAGCAGCAGGGTCTAAGTTAGCCTCCTGGCCTCTCTCTGCCCCAGCTCCCAGCCAATACCATATCCATGCCCCATGCCAGTCTTTCAGGATCAGCCCAGACTGCTCAGGGTCCTCATGCATGGCCACCTCGCTCAGGCTAGACGTCCCTCCTGTCCTGTCCAGGCTGGGATGTATTCTCCATTGTCACCATCCTTCACGGTGCCCCGTGTCCTGAGAATTTAGGAGCACCTTTGATCAATCTTATCAACTCACCAGTATCATAAAACCAGGAGGCAACTGATGCCAGCACCATGGTAGCTGTGGGGTGACAGGAAGAGCTGCAAGACCCAGCACCAGGCTGACCTTCTGCTAATCCAGAGGCAGGGCAACGGGGCCACGAAAGCTATAGACCAGGCAAGACCTTGGGCAGGGGTTAGCTTTGGCACCGTTCAAAGTCTTGAGCTGAAGAAAGGTGGGAGGAGACCTAGAGACCAAGGCCTACAAGGTTAACCAGTGGGCAAGACATGAGGGCAGGTCCCTAGGAGGTCTTAGGGAACCCTGATGAAGTGGTAGAGTGGGGCCAGGGTATTGTCCCTTGTGGGTGATGATGGAGAACTGCTTGTCCATGTGTAGAGTAGGTCCACAACGGATGACATGGAGTGATGCCCGGGGTAGATATATGCTAAATTGTACGTCTTTGGGAACCTGGCCCTGTGATGGAACACACCTCTCATGTGCACTGAGTACATACACATGCGCAGACATGTACATGCTACCACCTACTACTATGACACCTTCTACCCCTGCTCCCATCGTGCCCTCTGTCCACATGTCTATAGCATCCAACACTGTCCACTTTACCCAGCCCTGAAGAACAGGTCTCCACCTTGTCTCTGTTGGACAGATGAGGAAAGTAGGCTCAGAGAGGTCAAGTGACTTGCTCAAGGTCACCCAGCAGGTGACCTACCTCCTATCATTCACTGCCTTTGCTCAGATCCTTCCCCAAGAACCCAAAGCTTTCTCATCACACCTAGTAGCAGAGCCCTGCCAGTCCCCATCTGTGACAAACTCTGGAGAGGTTGCTGTGTGCCAGCAGAGGCCAAGATGCAAACTGAATCCAGTTTAAATTCATAAAAAACAACTTTATGGACTAGTTGGAAAATTAACGGCATGTACCCCCAACTCTCTTAGTCTGAGTCTGAGTGTGAATTGGGGGGTTAACATATCACTGGCCAGACCCCAGGCTCACTTCTACTCCCTTGTGCTAGGGATTTGGGTACCCACTTCCTGCCTCAGAGGAGTCAGGGTCCTCCCAGGTCTACCATAGGTCAGGCCACAGTTAAAGATGGTCACCTGGGCTCTCAGCTGGCTACCTGGTTCTGCAGCCCTTAGGGGCCTAGATTTAAGAGCAACTGGGCTGGTCAGGAGTACCTTGAGTTGATGCTGGCCTAAGAGACTGAGCTAGGAGTCACCTTAGCAGGCATCACGAACCAAGCCTCCCTTGGGTGGTGTGAGCCTCTGTCTCATTGGTACCAGCACCCATCAGACAGCAGATAGCATGGCATCAGTCTATAGCTCCCCTGAGGTATAAGACTCTTCAGGCAGGTTCCCACCCCACATGTGGCCCACTGGACCTCTGGGGATCCCAGTGTGGCAGAGGGTAGCAGATGGGACTGGCAGTCTGCTGGGTGGCCCAGTGGGGGGAGGGGAAGCCAGGCCTCCAACCACAGTGTCCAGGGAGGCGTGGCTCCACGGACCCATTGGAGGCCGAGATCCCGAGGGTGGGGTGGCCCCACCCTGGCAGGCCGGGTGGCCGGTGGGCGGCACCCCCACGGGCCGGGTGGTCTGTCTGCCAGAGCCTGTCCTGCCTGGAGCCTAGCCGAGCCAGCAGCAGGGGGTACAGGGACCAAGTGGCCCAGCCCCCTGGGCAGGGTGTCAGGGCCAGAGCCCAGAGGACTGAGGTTCCGGTTCCAGTCCCAGCCGGTGCGTCAGAGCTGGGTAGATCGGGCGGCAAGCAGCAGCCAGGGCGCCAAGGCACCCAGAGACTCACCTACCCCATGCTTCTGCTGGAGTCAGGAGGGGACACCCTGGGGCTCTTGGGACCCTTGGGATAGCTGCAGGGGTAGAGCCCCGAGGGACACTGCTACAGGCCCAGAGCATCTCTCCAGAGAACAATGCCAGAATGGACCACCAAGGTCTCCAGAGCACAGGTGGGCACATGGGCTGAAGGAGGGCAAAGGGCTTCAGGTGGGCACAGGGGCTGAGGTGGGCGCGCGGCTGCAGGCAGGACCGGCCCTTCAGGTAGTGGCCGGGGTTAGAACCTGTTAGGTGGTTCTATGGGCAGAGAAAGGTTCTTAGGCTCTGGTACCAAGTGAGACCAGACCTGGCCCTCAGCCCGTAGACCTGGCTGTGTAGGTTGTTGTCCCAAGGAGCAGGAATGTGGCTATGAGGGTCCGCTACTATCTATCCAGGGCAGGGGACGAGCTAAGGCCAGCTGGTAATGGCACTTCAGGAAGATGGAGGGCCTGACCTGGAGATGCCGGTGCTGGGGGAGTAACACATTGCATGCTCCTGGGGGCTTTGCAAGTCCCCTGAGAGAATGTGTCCTACCAGGTAGGACAGGAGAAAAGGAAGAAGAAAGAGCAAAGAGGCAGGAAGAGAACAGATACCCGGGGAGGGGGCAGGGGGAGGGGTCCTAGCCAGCATTGGAGGGAGGGTACCTTCTCTGCTTGCCCCCACTTAGCTGACCTGGGCATCGGGTGGTTGGTATTGAAAAGGAAGGATGAAGGTGTTGGGAAGAGGCTTGTAAGCCAGTGAGAGAAGGGTAAAGAACAGATGGGAAGAGCTGTGGGAAGGGAGGGACTGGTGTCCCCCCTGACCTGGGTCCTGCCCCTCAACTCCTGTTGCTGTCTCTTCTCCTTACATTTAGTTCACAGAGGGTGAGGGGGTTACCCGGTCATGCAGTGACCATACAGGTCCCCCAGGTCTAGGATGCTGTTCTTCTCTTAGCATATGTGGTGGGAATACTGTGAGAACCAAATATGGCTGCTGAGTTTAGCTCTAGGTGTTGGCCAGGAAATGGGCTCAGGGACCAGTGCAGGTCCCACTGGCCTCAGCTGATGGGACACCCATAGAGATGTGTGAGTCTCTCTCAGGCCACGGAGACTTGCCCTTTCCTGCTTAATGCAGCTTAGAACACTGACTCTGGCTTCAGCTTCAACGACCTGAGGGATATCTCAGGCTGAAGGTTGAAACAGACCAACCTGGGTTAGACCGACCCCTTCCTCCCCCGGAACCCCAGGAATGATCAGTCCCTGGGGGCTGGGTAGCACTGAGAGCTCAGATGTGGCTACAGGGCCAGGCAGGGTGTTCCTGGATCAAGGAGCAGATAAAATATTGAAATTAATCAATAGGTACCCATCTTCTTGCCTGACTGCTCAGGGAGCAGGAAAATTGAGGCCCATCAGGGACTCAGAGCCCGGCATAGGACCATGGGTTTGGGGAGTGACTTGGTTACACACTGTCACCTGCCCTGCATCTGTCCAGGTGGGCAGACAAGTTAGACAATGTGCAAACCTGTGACCAGATGAAGGATGAGGCATTTGAGCAGCATTCATTAAGAGAGCTGTAGCCAGGCCTTCGGGGTGAGGTGGATCTGGGTACAGTCAGCCAGGGAGGAAAAAGGAGGGGATGGCAGAGTCTCAAGCCAGTGCCAGCCACCATCGCGTGTCAGGGAGTGTGCCAGAGCCTTGCCTCGTGAGTCCTGTGAGCATTCTGCCAGGGCTGTCTGCTGCTGCAAGCCATGGTCTCTCTGAGCCCAGTCCCCACTGGGAGGTTGATGATGAGTGGGCCAGCGAGAAGACGTCTCTGAGCAGCGGAGTACGGGCACCAGGGAGGTCTCATGGCTGCTGTGCGGTTGGCCCTAGCCCCCGTGGCAATTCTGGTCAGTGACACGGAGGACACAGTGTGCAGAGCCGGTGAAGGGAGAAAGTGAGCTCAGGTCAGCACAAGCTGCCAGTCATGACAAGATGTAACAGACGGGAGGTCTAGGCCCTGGTGTCCACCCCTAGGCCATGGGGGTCAGGTGGGCCAGAGATGTTTGAGTTAGGAGTCCCGAATGAGGAAGCTGCCCGCAATGGACTGACCAGGAAGCATATCATAGGAGGTAGGGTTCCCAGACCCAGGAGGGACTTATCAGCGGTTGGTTCTAGACCCCACTTGAACCCCAGAACCCTAACCCAGTCTCTGAGGCAGGTGTGGGATAGAGAGGCCTGTAGCATTCCCATTTTCCAGCCCCAAGGTCTTAAAGAAAGGCTCTGCAGAAGCCAGCTGTAGACTCTTCTGAGAAAGCCATGCCTTCAGATTGAGCCTCCGTCTGACACCTTTTCCAAATGCAGACTTGGGGTCTGCTTGGGAAGCTTGGGTAGTGTGATGGACAGGTGTGGACCACATCTGACTTGCCAGGCTCTTCCAAGGGGTTTTGTGGTCATTAGATGGATTACCATATCATCTCCCTGATGTATGGCTCCAAGACTCATCCCTTCTTTACCCCAGAGGAGAAATGGTGCCTGCCTCCCCTGAGTGTGCATTGCTCCCCGGAAGGAGTGTGCAAGTGGCAAGATACTAAGTGCGTACCCCCAACTTGTGGGGTAAAGATGGATGGAATACAGATACAGGAACCTTCCCATGTAAAGCTATCGGAGGAGCCACAACAAGATGATTTAGGATGTGCCTAGATCCAGGGACATGGGGTCAGGTATACATGCTGATGTACTAAGGAAAGGAAGATGGGAGCACCTGGAGGGGAACAAGCTTTGCTACTGGACACCCTCCCCTCCCTAGATCCCCCAAACCATGGCACCATCTAGAGATGTCTTCCAGATGTCTATGCGTTTGTTTGATCCCCTGACCGCTCTGCAGCAGCCGCTCCCACCACCATGTCACCAGGGCAGCATGGGCCGTGATGACACCTTGCCTTAAGTACACTATGTCAATTACATGTCCCCACTCACTGCCCTGTGTGCTTGAGAGAGCCTGTGATCTACACCAAAGGGTCAGAGCTAGCCTCTCAGCCCCACTAAGATGCACTGGGGCAATGGAGAGCTTACCATAGTTGGCACTGGTGGGCAGGGGGATGCTTTAGAAAGAGGGGAGAAGTGGTCTGTGGGAGGAAAAGGAGATACCATGGTCTTAGGAACATAAATGCAGAACATTAATGTGTGGGCAGTAGAGTGGATAGTAGATATTGGGGTGTTATTGGCTGGAGCAGATTACCAGGCCTTTGGAACCAAGGGTGGTGGCAGAGGAAGCCTGGGTGTCTCTGACTCGACTTGCCAGTGGTAAGCCCCAGGTGCAACCTCAGCTTTCCCAACTCCTCATCTGCAAAAAAAAAATTAAATAAATAGAGGGGCAGCCCTGTTGTGTTCCATAGAACCGAAGAGATGCTGCCTGGGTGGGGTTTGGATTCAGCCATCAAGAGAGATCAGGTAGGACAAAAGGCAGAGGAGGAAGCCAGGAAGACTCCCTGAGGAGCACAGCTGTGTTCTGACAGGCCTGACAGGCAGGGATGGCCTTCTCTAAGAGGCCTTGGCATGGAACTCCAGGCAGAGGCCTTCTGGGAAAACTGCAGATTTGGGAGTCCTGGGTAGAGGCAACTAGATGTCTTCCAATACAATGTGCTGCCCCATGAGAAAAGGCAGAATCGGGGGTGGAGTATGGCCTATGGGGGACAGCACAGGTTATGACAGAGGCACATGGCTTTAGCTGTCACAGGGGGAAGTGGGCAGTTATAGGTCAGTTCATGAAGACGGTCCCCCATGAGTCCTGCCCACCCCAGAGCCTTTTATATTCAAAGGGTACCAAGAGTGACAACCACCTGGCCCACCTTGGACGGACAGCGCCTCCATCTGGTGGGAAGGAGAGAGCTGGAGTCCACAGCCTCCTTTGAGGCCTTCTGCAGGATGTCTTAAATCTTAGAACCCCAGGCTGGCCCTGGAGTCCTAGGAAGCCGCGTCTGTGTGTGTGTGTGTGTGTGTGTGTGTGTGTGTGTGTGTGTGTGTGTGTGCGCGCGCGCGCGCACGCGCGTGCGCGTGGTGGGGGGGAGTTCCTTCATCTCTCCCTCTCTTCCAGAACTGGGGCCCCACCTAACCCCTATCCTTGCTCCCCTGGGACGCGCACCGTAGGCTTCCCCCAACTTGCCTCCCCAATGCCTTCCCACTTGCTAGCTTGCTCCCTTCTTTTCCTGAGGGCAGGAGACAGGTATGCCCATCCTGATTCTGTAGCTTCCTCCATGTGACATCCCCACCCCAGGGTCCTTATGATGGGCTGCCCCAGTGACAGCAACTAACTCCCTACTTATTGTGTCTCCCCCTCATCTGCCTTTTACTCTTGAGGCAGCCAGAGCTTCCTGGCTCTGAACATCTTCACTCCCGGCCCAGAACCTTCGGTGATTCCCATAGCCCCAGCCAACCAATCTGCACTTTTTAATCTTCCCAAGTCCCGCCCCTAGGCTTGGCTACCATGACCCTTCAGAACCATCCCTTGCACGGAAAACACTAACCAAGTCCCCAGAATGTGGACTGCTTGTGTGTTCCGAGAGTAGGGCAGACCAAGTACTCAGCACAGAATAGAGGGTTTGATTCTTAAACATGGAAGCACAGATCCCAGAGGCATGCTTGGCTGTTCAAGTTACCTGTGACCAAGGGCAGCAGCCTGGGAAGCTGAGTCACTGAGGTTGAGCCTCCAGTATTAACTTGGATATTTTCTCCTCATCTTCTGAATGCATATGCTGCCCACAGTGGACAGAACATTGACCTGGGTGGTGCCCTAGGGACCAGGCAGCCAGGGGTGTAGCAACCCAGCCTTCCCTGTGCCATCCATCTCTCCCCCCCCCACCACCACCACACTTCCCGACCTACTTAGGCTGCTTCTGTGAGATCCCTTAAAGATCTCCACCCTGGAATGGAGTTTCCTATAGCCATGACCCAGTACTGTCGATCTCCAGGGACCCTCTCACCCCATGCTGCATATCCAGGCCCCATTCAGTGTCTCTCCCAACTGAGGCCCAGGTCTTGCTGTACATGTCATGGACACTGGTCTGTTCTGAAGGTCACTTCCTGTCCCCCATTCCCAGCTAGGCCCAGACTTGGCTTCTCCCTCTCACTTCCTTCTATCCTGCATCCCACTCCGCCCATCCTTCTCCACTAGCTCCCCGAACAGAACCAGGGCTTCCTTGGTGTGGGATCAACTCACACCTCAAGAGGCCACCCTGTGGGCCATTGAGTCCCTCTGGGGTCTACAGGCTTCTTTGCCATTTGACTTTGTGGCACTGTCCTTCTCTCTGGCCTAAAGGTCCCAATCATCCTTCACAACAGTGGCCAAGATCATGCCCCTCCCTTCAACCAACTAATTGCAGTGCTTTTCTGGACAGTGGAAACATGGTCTTGCCCAATGAACTATCCCCTTCATACATTGGCCCTGACAATAAGAAAGAGTAACCCCACCATGCCCGTGCTCTGCTAGGAAGATAAAGGGAGGATTGGACCAGAGCCAGCTGTCCAGGGATAGGGAGCAGCTTCCTTTATCCTCACCTTAGCCTCAGGGAGCGAACTTGTACTCTCCTGCCTGTCCCACCTAGCACTCACCTACTACTGACCAGGGAGGGGGCCTCCACTCTGAGCTCACTCCACACACCCACCTCCATGCTTCTTTCCAGGGTGGGTGGCAACTGAGCATTTGTACCCCCACACCATTCTGTAGATTGTCGGCAGGGAATGGGACCCCTGCATCCAACAATCCATGGGTCCAGCTAATAGCAGCGACAGGGACTGGCACTCAGAAGTATGGGCCGTGGGTGGTGGCCTACAGCGATCCCTGAAGACTGACCCTGAGTTCCACGCTCAGAGATCTGCACCTATCTTAGAGAGCCTGCACCAGGAGGGCTTTCCTTGCTCTGTCCCTTCTCCCAAGGGCTATGCAGCTACTTCCAGGTCAAGTGAACCCCTGGTGGGCAGTGTTGTGACCCTGGGGAAGCTACTCCCCTGGGGGCAAGAGACCCTGGTGGTCTCAGAGAGTCAAATCAACCCCCCTGGTGGCTACCCCCAGGCTCCTCACTACTTCCATTCCTCTGGTACCCAGGAGAGTGGTGAGAGGGGCCCCTGTAATCTGAAGGAGAAGGTCACCTGGGATATCCGTGCATGATCCCACTCACCCCCCCTCCCTCGTCCTCTCTAGTGTCCCCCTGAAGAGTGTAGAAACAGTATAGGTACTGGCCTTTGGGTGCAAGCTGGCTGGAAGGGGCAGTCACATGGGCAGCCTGCAGGGGGCAGAATTGCAACAGGGACTGAAGCCTGTCAACCTTTTAGAACTATCCTTGGGAGAACAAAGAGAGTGGGGGTAGCTGGGAGGACTGGACCCAGGATGGGCACAGCTGGGCTCTCAGCCGGGTCTAGGCAGCAGGAGAGGGGGCACGGGTGCAGAGGATGAAGAGGCACAAGACACTGAGTAGGGGTGCAGAAGACAGGAGCAACTGCCTTGAGTTTAAAAGAGCCCCATTCAGAGTGGGAACTGGTGGGGGTCTGTACACCCTTGTGCACCTGGGTGGGGCCTCAGCACCAGGCCCAGCTCCAACCCCAGCCCCAGCCTGCGGTAAGCCCTGTAACAGTGTGGGCAGGATGTGGGGGGACAGGGCCCCATTCCCCAGCCCCTAGGCTGAGCTCTGGGCCCCTCGAGCCAGAACAGACTCAGGAAATGGCCTGATTGCGTTTGTACGGGAACGCCAAATCCCTTGCAGCTGCGCGGGGCCAGGGCCACGGGCGGGGCGGCCATCGCCAGAGTCTTGACAGCTCCGAAGAACGTGCCAAGGGGTCTGGGCCGCTGGCCGGGGGGCGCCTTTCCCAGGCCAGAGGCCCCCACCCCACCCCACCCCAGGAGAGCCACCCCCTTCCAGTTCCCAGAACGGAGCCCAGCTGTGGAATAGTGACGGGGTGAGGTCATGGGGAGGGGGCGCATTACTCATTGCTTGAGGCAGGCGGGAGGGAAGAAGCAGGGGAAAGGGGCCCCAGGCCTGCTCAGCCTCAGAGCAGGGTCAGGAGCTAGGACAAGCTTTTTTCCAGCAAGGGGCTGGGAGGGGGGTGATGCTAGTAGACCCCTACCCTGCACCCCACTGTCCCCAAGACTTTGTTCAGGGAGGGCTAAGTTAGGGTAACTTTGGAGGGGGTGGGTCTCACAAAGGATGTTCCCAGAAAATACACATTGGCCTCCTGCCAGTCCCAGGCTCAGGCCGGCACCACGTTGTCGGGGTGATGGTTAGGAAAACAGTAAATAGTGAGGCAGGGGCGGCCCCTGAGAGAGCTTGGGAGGGGATGGGACCTGCTGTTTGTGATCCCTGTTCCCTACCCTTGCCTGCACATGTTTGAGGGTGACCCTGTGTACTCATGTGTGAGCACGTGCGTGGGAGGGCCTGTATGTGAGTGCCTATGTGGCCACATGAGATGTGTACGTGTCCTGCACCCTGCTCAGAAGAAAGCTGTGGTGGAATCCCTGTACTTGTTCCTATACTTGTTGCAAGTCAAACCCCGATGCCCCTTTCCTTGGGCTTTGTGTGTTGGTGACATGCTGTGGTAGTTTGGATTCTCTGCTCCGAAAGTGAAGTACCCCAAGGGGTCCTGCACACAAATGTGCTTGCAGGGAGGTTGCCCTTGGTAGAACAGGCGAGACTCTGGTCCCATTCAGAGTGAAACCTCCTGATATCCATACTCACAAAGCTGAGCTACGTGAGTCCTGTGCCCCAGTCTCAGGCTTACACAACCACACGTGTTTGAGTGCTTGTACACACACAAGAACTTTGCACATAGGCTCAAACACATGTACACCCTACCCTGCACATACATAGATTCAGAAAGTAAGTACAAACCCACCCCAGGGGGTAGGTATCTCTTTATGGTCTGCCTCAGAAACAGAGTAGGGAGCCCTCTTTTCTCCATACACTCTGCCCTGACATTTTTTTGGGGGGGGGCGGGCAACTGGTAAACGTGTGTGTGAGGAGCAACCCACAGCCCCCAGAGCACAGAACTGTACTTCACCAGGTGGAGAAGGGCCAAAAGCGGCCCCCACATTGGCTGAGGCCACGGAGAGAACCAGGAGGCCCTTGGCATCTGCCTGTGATGGGAGCCAGGTGTAGGGAATTAAGGGGCTTTCTCAGGCTGGAAATTGAAGGCCCTTCTGAGGCTGAGGCAGGCAGCTCGGCTTGGGGGTGCAAGGTAGGAACAGGCAGGCAGCTTGCTTGCGTGGCTAGAATCCCATGTGGCTGGCGGGCGGGCGGGCGGGAGGTGGGGGGAAGGAGGGAGGAGTGAACCTCATCCTGGAGCCTGTGGAGAGGCCTGGCTTTCGTCTGAGAGGCTTAGGGGAGACCTGGAGAGATTAGATCATGTGCTGGCAGGGCTTCCTGGCCAGGGGACTGAGGCCTGGAGGGGAGCGGGCTGTGGGGTCATTCGGCGGACACTGCTAGGAAGTACAGAGACCCCAGAAGGGAGCCGCAACTCTGAGCAGCTCAGGAACCTTGGGCCCGGGGCAGTGAAAAACTGTAAAACAGAGACCCCCAACCCCTCTCAACTCCAGGCAAACTGGAGGGGCTGTTGGGGGGAACAGTGGCCAAGGCCTGAGGTATCTACTAGACACCAGCAACACAGATTTGCTGTGTAGGGTCTCTAGACCTCCTGGGCCCAGGCTAGCCTGGTTCCTCTGATTGTGCCTTGGCTTAGGGAAAAGGATTCTAAGGAGCCTGAGTGTCATCATATTCTGAGGGCTGCAGATGTTGCTTGCCTCAGTTTCCCCAACTTTGAAACAACCCAGAGAGACCCCTGTGGAGAGGACCCTGGGGTGAGGATGGGGTGCTCTAAGGTCCCCAAGTGCAAGGTAGAGTGAGGAAGGGGCTGGTAGGATGATAAAGAAGGCCTGACCTGGTAACTGCTAGATGCAGTCTCACACTTGGACCCTGTGTGGTCACTACTGTCTCCCAACATGCCATTATTAGGAGGCAGGCAGGAAGGTTCCAGATGGAGACTGTACTGGTGGCCATGTCTGAGACTCTCTCTGGACTCCCTATCACCTTTCCCAAAGTCCTTCTTGGTCCCCACATGGAACAAGGTGACTATGTTCTAACGTAAGAGGCAGCCAGCAGAACGGGGCAGTTGATCACCAGCTCCAACACTGGTTGCCTGAAGCCTATGTGGACACAGATGTCTCCTCCCTTCCCAGAGGGTCACCTCTGTGTACAGAGCCCTGGGATTACCCCCTTGGCCAGAGACACTTTCACAGCTGCTTTGCATAGCCTTCCTCTTAGAGTAAACTGAGGCCCATAGACTGGTCCGGGGACTTGTGGTTGCCTGCCAGCAGCAGGGGCTTGTCCATTACCCTCACCATCTCACAGCATGACTGTCTCTCTGCATCTGCCTCTCCAGGCTCACAACTCAGTGGAGAGAAGAAGACAGAGAAGAGGCTGCCCGTGAGCAACGCCAACGGGAACGAGAGAAGCAGCTGCAGGACCAGGACAAAGATGAAGACGAAGGCGGTCATTCCCTGGAACAGCCGGCAGAGCAGGCACTGTAGGCTGCTGGGTCCTGGACCCCTATTTACTGCCACATAGGACCTAGGCAGAAGCACATGCTGGGGGTCAGGCCTTGGACTTAGAGCCACAGTGTAGGAATTAGAGGAAGGGCCCAGCTCTTAGGACAAAGGTCACTGCAGTTTCCAGTAAACACCATCTGCGGGATGCTGACTAGCCAGAGGGTCTACAGAGTTATGCGAGGCCCTCCCCTCCCAACAGCCTCCAGGGGCCCTGACTCAGGCTCTGGACACCCTGAATGTCTCCAGCCCTGGCTTGGACTGGTGCTGACCCCAGCCATGAGGCCCTGGCCCCCGAGCCCCCCGCCCAAACTCCTGGCTGCCAGTGACTCACAGAGACCACGTCCAAGTTGGCGGCCACAGGCCGGCTCGTTTCCTCCGCGGGCCCAGGAGGCCTCCGCGGCTGGGCTGGGCTGTTTTTCCAATAACTCTCCCCTTCCTCCTGGCCCTGTTTTGTTCCATTTTCTCGGAGTCAGCAGCTTCGGGCAGGGTGGGGTGCTGCAGGGGTCATGGCCTCTCACTCAGGTCTTCAGTTACTGGGTCCTTGCTAGCCCCCCAACCCCTTCTTGCCCAGTAGCTCACCCTGATGCTTAAGAAAGGCTGTGAGGATCAGCTTGAGGGCCACAGCAGCCTCAAGGATGGATGGGGGAAGGCACAATCCTCTCTGCAGTCCTAGACTAAAGAAGGAAGCAGAGCTCTACTTTTGGGGAGCCCTGGATTGATGAAAGAAGCACAGTCCTGCCCTCAGGGAGCCCTAGACTGTTGAAGAAGGTATATCCTTGTCCTTGAGGAGCTCTAGCTTGAAAGGAGGAGCAACACTGTGCTCTTGGAGAGACCTAGACTGATGGGGAGGAATATCTCTGCTTTCAGGGAGCCCTAAATTCTGCTTTCAGTGAGCAGAATAGCCTGGCCTTCAAGGAGCCCTAGACTGAGGGAGAGGCATAGCCCTACTCTCAGAGAACCTTCTATTGAAGGAGGAGGCATAGCTCTGCTCTTGAGGAGTCATAGACTAATGAGGAAGGCATAGCCTGGCTCTCAAGGAGTACTAGACTGATGGTGCAGCCATAGCTCTGCCCCCAGGGGGGCCTAGACTGATGGTGGAGGGATAGTCCTACTCTCTGGGAGGGCATAGACTAAAGGAAGAGGCACATCTCTGCTCTCAGGGAGCTTCAACTAATGAGGGAGGTATAGTCTGGCCCTTAAGGAACACTAGACTGATGGTGGAACCATAACTCTGTCCTCAGGGAGCCCTAGACTGATGGTGGAACCATAACTCTGTCCTCAGGGAGCCCTAGACTGATGGTAGAGACATAGCTCTGTCCTCAGGAAGTCCTAGACTGATGGTGGAGCCATAGCTCTGTCCTCAGGAAGTCCTAGACTGGTGGTGGAGACATAGCTTTGCACTCAGGGAGTCCTAGACTGATGGTGGAGACATAGCTTTGCACTCAGGGAGTCCTAGACTGATGATGGAGACATAGCTTTGCACTCAGGGAGTCCTAGATTGGTGGTAGAGCCATAGTTTTGCACTCAGCAAGTCCTAGAATGTTGGTAGAGTCATAGCTTTGCACTCAGGGAGTCCTAGATTGGTGGTAGAGTCATAGCTTTGCACTCAGGGAGTCCTAGAATGTTGGTAGAGCCATAGCTTTGCACTTAGGGAGTCCTAGAATGTTGGTAGAGCCATAGCTTTGCACTCAGGGAGTCCTAGAATTTTGGTAGAACCATAGCTTTGTATTCAGTGAGTCCTAGAATGTTGGTAGAGTCATAGCTTTGCACTCAGGGAGTCCTAGAATGTTGGCAGAGCCATAGCTTTGCTTTCAGGGAGTCCTAGATCGGTGGTAGAGTCATAACTTTGCACTCAGGGAGTCCTAGATTAGTGGTAGAGCCATAGCTTTGACTCAGGGAGTCCTAGACCAACAGGGAAAGCACAACTCTGTTCTCAGGAAGCTGTAGGCTGCTAGAGAAGGCACAGCTCTACCCTGGGTGAATCTCTGACCACAAGGAGACAGAACCTAGCCATGGAGAGCCACCTCAGAAGCAGATGAGGGCTCACTCTGGGACTCAGGGTCTAAGGGAAGAGACAAGGAAAGGAACATAGGTTGTAGCATGTCTTTTCCTAATCCCCCTTTCCTCTGTTCTTTCAGCCTCAGCCTAAAGTCCTCCGAACTGGATGAAGATGAGGGTTTTGGTGACTGGTCCCAAAAGACAGAGCAGCGGCAGCAATTCTGGGAAAATGAGGGGACTGCAGAGGGTAGTGAGCCCTCGCAAAGTGAGAGTCCAGAGGAGAAGCAAGCAGAGGACAGGCAAGTCAAGTGTGGACCAGGCTGGGCAGGGTGCTGGCTCTCTCTGACCCCAGCCTGGGCCTGGACAATTCCTTTCTGTCTGCACTTCCCCAGAAGCCCCCCAAAATGTGAAGCGGGTAGGGAGGTAGAAAGAAAGGGAGATAAATGGCAGGATGGCCAGGGAGGGGGCTACAGGGATAGAGCAATGAAGACATTGCATTCCTGGGTTCCCCAGGGCTGGGGGCCTCATCCTGACCAGCTGCGGCCAACTGGGGTGGGGGGCTGCCACATCAGCACACAGCTGCGGCTCACTTACGTAATGTAGGCGCTGCAGCCCACGCCCGCCCGCCCTCCCTGGGCTGGCTGAGCTCCATTCCCACGAAGGGGAGCAGGTACTTCCAGATGTGTGCCTGTGAGACGGCCCAAGGGACACGCTTTCCAGATGTGTGGACGTGTCTGCCTGTCTAAATCAGGATGAATGGGGGCCCACAGCCCCCTTGGGTCTGGAGATGAAGGATTGCTGATGAAGTCTTACCTTGCCTTCCCCCCAGTTCAGGGCCAGGTGTGGGGATAAGTCTGCCTCTCCCATCAGGCCTGGGTAGTGAGGGTCTCTGGCCCTGCTAAGGAGCTCCAAAATTGGAGGCCAGGGCCCCATTGCCTCGAGTGGGCCAGAGCCAAGGCTGAGCTGTCTTCTCAAGTGATCCGGCCCCCTTCCTGGCCCCTCCAAGGCCCCAGGCCAGCAAGAGCAACTGCTCAGCTCAGCTCTTTCTTATTTAATGTACTCCAGTTTCAACCATCCTCTGCATTCCAAAAACCCTGTTTTTCTGGGGCCCTGGTTCTGAGCCTGTCCACTGCCAGCTATCCTGGGTCTGCCCATCACCAGCCTCGATTTCCCCCAATGTGCCCGGGTGCTTTGTGCACATTCTGGGTTTCTAGGCAGGCAGCTACAGCCCTGCTCTCAGCTCACTCCCTTCTCCTCCTCAACAGCAGGGGGCACTTTTGATCTTCCAGCAGAGCTCGGTGCTACAGCCTCCACCCTACCCTCAAACCCGCCTGGCTGCCTAGCGCGCGCCCGCCGCCAGCTCTTGAATGGCCCCTCTGTGTGGCTGCTGCTGGCTCCAGCCCCAGCCCACCTTGGGCGGTGGGTTTGGGTTTTGGCTGGCGCATACACCAAGGGGCCTGACATAATGGAAAATACAAGACTTTACTATCTTCTCCTCCAGGTTCAGAACCACTCACTCAAATGCAGAGTCACGCCCGGCTGCCCACTGGCTAGCTGCCCCTCCCAAGGCCCCTCGCCTCAGAAATGCAGTCCCTTCCCTGGTTTCTTCCACCCGCTGACCCAGCACCCCCAAACACTCTGGGCCTGGGCCCCCAATATCCTCTCCTCAATGTTATGTTCTGCTGACCCATTTGCCCATACATGGGCAGGGCAAAAGCTCCCAGAAGCTGGACTTGTCCAGATAGAGGAACTACAGGAGGCATCCAGCTTCAGTACTTGGGTGGCCCTATACAATGAGGAGTGGGCAATAGCTAATGTCTTCAAAGGGACCTTCTAGAGCCTCTCGGCACAGAGGCCCTAGGACAGTGCTGGCTTTTAACAAAGCCCTACATATCCTTCTAGAAAAGTGCTGTGGCTGGACCTGAGCCTAACACCCTGAGTTAGCAGCCCAGGACCCACATGGAGGAGGGAGAACTCTGACTCCCTCAAGTTGTCCTCGGAACCAACCCTGTCTCTTTAAATAAATAAATGTAAAAAAAAAAAAATGTTTTTTAGTCACTGGGTTCTTAAGATCCCTGTGCACCAACTCATTGGACTTCCCCCATTTTACAGATGACACACCTGAGGCTCGGAACTGGAAGTAGTCTAGAACCAAGCAACAAATGATCCTCTACAATTGACTTTGTCTCCCTTTTCTCCCACAGGGCTTACGAAACCAAAGTCCACCTGGAGGAGTTAAACCTGAGCCAGGGGGAGCCCAATCCAGAGGATGCTATTGGAAGTTCTGGGGAGGCAGAAGAGGTAAGAGGTGAGGGCTTCCCCAGGGTCTGGGGCTGTGATATTCCATGAGTGCTGTGGTCTCAAAGACTGGCCTAGAAAACATCACTCCCAACACTGTACTTGAGTCCTTCCAGGACACATTCTTGGAGGATGGTGAAGCTGGTGACCCTGTGGGCAAGTTCCTCTTCCATGACCAAGAGACTCTTCCCTGCAGTCGGGGATTCCAGAGTTGTAGCATGTCAGAGCCAGACCAGGCCTGAGGCCCCAGAGGGGAAGACCGCTGCTCTGACAGGCCCTGGGTGGGGCAGGAGGGTGCAGGGAGGGGTCATCTAAGCTGCCTGTGTTTCTTATCCCTAGCACCTGACAAGTCATCAGGCCAGGACCCCCAGCCCTTTGACCTTGGAAGAGACTGTTGAGCTGAGTTCACCTCCCCTAAGCCCCACCACCAAAGTAGGTGAAGCCTGAGCATCCCCTTTCTCCCTGCTCGTGTCCACTGTTCATGTTCTCCTCATCCCCTGCTGCCCTGGCAAACCCCTGTGATACAGAAGTGTGGTTGGGTCAGTGGGTAGACTCCCTAGGGGATAGAACATGGGTCTTGGGTGGCTTTCCATGACCCACACCTCTGTGCACCCTCCACAGCTGGCTGATAGGACGGAGTCCCTGAATCGCTCCATAGAGAAGAGGTGTGTCTGCTTGCTTTCTAGCATTCTCAGAGACACGGTGGGATAGCGGCTGTGGGTCAAGATCAGGGGAGGCGGTGCTCTGGGTGGGCTTGGAGGACATTGGAAAGGAACATAAGGCTTATCCTTTCTTATACTCCCAGCAACAGTGTGAAGAAGTCCCAACCAGCCTTGCCCATTTCCACAATTGATGAGCGCCTGCAGCAGTATACCCAGGCCACTGAGGTGAAGTATGCTCAGTTCTGAGGCCAAGCCTCCTCTTGAATAAGCCATCATCCATTCCCCTGATGCCCATCCACCTAAGCTACTCTCTCCATCCCATCATATCCCTCTCTACTCAAGCAGTGTCCTTCTATTAACTCCCATTGTTTCTTCCATCAACCCTAGGTCTCTCACATTACAGCAGGCATGCCTCTGTCCTGTCACACACCCCATTCAACCAGTACCCCTCCCACCATACAACACACCCTCATGCAGCCAGCACTCCCTCAGTCTAACAAAGCCCACGCACTTAACCACCATCCCTCCATCTAACCTATACCCCTCCATCAGCACTGTTCTTCATTTTATACCCCTCTACCTAACCAACACCCCCTCCATCCAATCAGTATCTCTCGAACTAGTACCCCTCCACCCAATCAGTGTCTCTCTATTCAACGAGCACTCCTCCACCCAACCACCACCCCTCCATTCAGGCAACATTCCTCTATATACTCTTCCTCTATTCCATTGTGTGTCCTCCTCCATCAAACCCACATCCTTCTAGTCAACCAACACCCTTTCTTCAGGTATTCCCCCATCACACCAAAAATCTTCTCCATCTAACCCAGATTCTCCATCAAACTAATGCTCTTCCAGCCCCAAAATGTGTAGCATGAGGCAGAACCCACATGACACTGTGCCTCCTGTGTTCTTCAGAACTGGGGGTAGCTCATGGGGCACCAAATGAAGGATAGTGCATCTGTTCAGAATCGCTACCTCCAGCAAACACCAAGGAGAACAAGGGCTGCCGATGCCCACCATGATGACTCTCTTGGGGCTCTGTCTCCTCTGCAGTCCGCTGGTCGAACTCCCAAGCTGTCCCGACAGCCTTCCATAGAGCTGCCCAGCATGGCTGTAGCCAGTACCAAGACTCGTTGGGAGACAGGAGAGGTACAGACTCAGTCTGCTTCCAAGACACCCTCCTGCCAGGTAGGATTCCTCCCCAAGCAGGCCAAACTGGGAAGGCTGAGCATGGGAAATTAGCCATCATGGGGGGGGGGGGCGTCCCTTGGAAAAGCAAATCTGGGATAGCCAAGGTGAAGTGAGGATGGGATAGGATTTGGGACTCAAGAAAAAAATCCATGTTGTCCTGATAAATGGGCAGTATGACTCTCCTTTCCTCCCTGCCAAAAGTGAGGTGGGTAGGTCCTCCAACCTTCCAGCACCAGGCAGAAGAAAAGGCCCCTTGGCCAGTATCTGTCCTGTGACAGACCCTGCCTTGTGTCTGTCCCTAGGATATTGTAGCTGGAGACATGAGCAAGAAAAGCCTGTGGGAGCAGAAAGGAGGCTCCAAGATCTCATCCACCATCAAGGTAGGAAGGTCTCTATGTGCTAGGCACAGGCTAGTAGTGAACAAAGATGGCTGCTACTGCATCCCATCCTCAAAGACTTCCTGGAGGCAGCAGCATTCCCTTCCTCTAGCTATCTCCTTGACACTTAGTCTCACCTAACAGAGCACCCCATCTGGAAAGAGATACAAGTTCGTGGCCACTGGACATGGGAAATATGAGAAAGTACTTGTGGATGAAGGCTCAGCACCATAGATCGTGTATGTATCTTGGTGAGTCAAAGGACCAGAGCATGACAAAATGGGTCCTCCTGGGAATATACTGGCATAGATGGGCCATATCTCAGGGCTTGAGGCCTGAAGACCTGGCCTTAGAGTTGCCATGTCTTCTGTCTGGCTACCAGCTGTCTTCCTGGCTCTCTGAAACCTAGAATTCTATCCCCTTAAGCAGGATCAGTACTGTCCATAGGAGACTCAAAACTCCATTTAGGACTCCTACCATATCCAGTGGGGCTCATCATAGTGTGGGCCGGCCCTGGAGAATGAGTGTGGCATAGCTTCCACATGCATCCATTAAAGGAGGTAGGAGCTTGGCTTGCCCCCCTCCCTGCTCAGCTGAAGGCCCCCAGGGACTCTGCTGCTCTCCCCATCCCATGGAGAACACAGAGGTGATACCTGTGTGAGTATACATACATTTATTGGTGGCTCTATCCACAGCCATAGTACCCATCATAGCCGAGGTAGGACTGCTAGCCCAGCCCCTGCTGAATCCTGTTATGGTAGCTGTGGCGGGAAGGCTCTTCTGACTCCTTTGGGTCCCTCTTCTCACAGCTGATGTAGGCAGATCTTGGGTGGGGTCTTTCTAGTGCCTGGCCCCTGCCTCTTCATAGCCCTCTGGCTTGACCTGTCCTTACCCAACTGTTGAAACTTGGTTGTGATCTGCACCAAGCCCTGCCCTCAGTGCAGTTCTACCCAGTAAGCCCTTACTGGCAGGAAGTCAGAAGAGACACACGTGAGACCACAGAACATCCTTTCTCCACTGACCAGTCCTATGTACCTCTGAATACCCCTCATCCAAACCAGCTTGCACTGGACCTAGAGCCCTCCATGAACCCTGGTCCTGAGGTCAGGCTCCCACCATCCATGAACATTCTCCAACTTGCATTCTCCTCCACACTCTCAAATTGCCTCCACCCACATGCTCCCAGCTTCATCCACCTCTCTCGCTTGTCATTTCTGCTCCCACCAACTCATCTGTGTCTACCCAATAGGCTCCTTTTAGCAGCCAGTAGCCAGGTGCCATGGCCATGTACCATCCGGACCCACTGTGTTCACTTGTGAGGACTGAGGCCCTCTCTCTGTATCCTCAGCCTCAGTCAGTCTCTGTCCACCCCAGTCCAGAGTCCCAGAGACCACTCTGGCTACATCACTGGAGCCTCCAACCTGCTGCTGTCCGGTTGAAGTTCTTGGGCTGGGAATGCAGCTCCAGGATGGGATGCAGGGGAGGAGGGGGCCGGACAGCCTCCTGTAGCTTCCGGGCATTGAAGCGTGGTCGGCACAGAAAAGGCAGGCGGCTGAGGCAGGCCAGGGGGTGTCCCCCATCTCCAGGCCCCACAGGGTGGCCTCTACGGGACTCAGCCAGTGACATGCGATACAGCACTGCATCCCACATCCTAGAGGCCCTGGAGGCAGGGGGCTGTGGGCACACAGGAGCTGGCGCCTCTGGCTGTGTGGGCTCCAAGCTCAGCTCTGGCTCTGGAAATGCAGGCTCCTCTGCCTCCTCCATCAGCTGCTTCTTTAGGCGTGTCCAGCCACTAAGGCAGGGCTTGGGTGCAACTTTGGGAACAGGGCATGGGTGGAGGTCTGAGGGGCCCAAGGCTTCTGGGAGGTTGGAGGCATGCTTAGGCTCCATAGCAAGCCTTGCTGTGGGCAGTTCCTCTAGGTGTTCTTCTTCCGGAGCTGCAGGAGCTGGGCTATAAGGTGAGGGTCCAGATGAGCGGTAGGTAGGGGCTATGGGCACCACCACCCTAGCGCCAGCCTCTCTAGACATTGAGGCCTGAAAGCTGGGTGGTGGTCTTGTTACAGGGGGCTCCTCAGGCCCGGGACTGACTGCTTGCACCCCAGTAGGCAGTGGGCGAATATGTGCTACTGGGATGAGAGGCTGGGTGCTGGAAGTACACGGGCTTTTATCCCCATCCAGGGCCATCCTGGGGGACTCAGAAGTCCCAGGATGCAAGGGTGATGACAGCCGGATATGAACTTGGGTGATGTGGGTACCACCCGCTGTAGGGGCAGATACATGGGCAAAGCCACTGCGGGGCCAGGCAGTTTCTGGGGCTGGGGCTTCAAGCCTAGGAGGTACCTTGAAATGAGTTGCCAGAGACCTTTGCTGAGGAAGGCTGAAAGAGAAAGTGGACTTCTGCAGGGGTGAGGCCACATGGTGAATAATGGGGGTATGTGGGGAGCGGGGTAGGGGGACCACCACGTGAGGGGCTTCAGCAGGACGTTGGACTGTGGTCTCCAGGTCATGACTGGCCTCACTCACAGGGGACAGGGAGGTACGGAAGGCCCCAGGTGAGGTGGCGGTCGTTCCCAACATCTTCTTCCGAGCAGCTTTTCTTAGTAGCTTCTGAAGTCTCTGGTTGTCTTTTCCAGGTTTGGGCAGCAAGGGTGGTGGGGCCCCAGGGGGGGCCTCAGGTCTCGGGCCACCTGCTGCCGGGGGCATCGACACGACTGAAATAAGCATCCCTGGTCTGGGGTAGAAGGGAGAAGCAGTGGTCACGCTGGGCCCCCTCCCCTGCCCACAGGAGGGGCTGGGTGTTTTCCTAGTTGTATTGAGGAAGTGGGAAAATATGCAGACTCAGGTACTAGAAGCCTACTTCCCAGGCTCCCCAAAACTGCAAAATACCTTCTAACCTTATACATTGGTCACTGTGGGTGGCTTCATCACACTCTGCTGTGGAGGTGAACTTACAGTGGCTCCAGGTCACTTGGTGGGTGACAAGGGCTAGAACCTGCCTGCCTTCAGGGCTCTGTCCTCTATGATAGCCCAGCACAAAGCTGGCCTTACCTTTCAAGTACCCAGCTTGGGCCCAGTCCTAGAGTAGTGCAGGATGGGAACAGAGACCCACTGATGAACTACAAGCAAACTGTCTGTGCCTGGCCAGCTGCCGGACCGTGGTGGAGGGCAGGCTGCCTGCAGACACGTGAGGGGCGCCATTCCGTCGCCAGCCTGACCACAGGCGCGTCCGTGTGCTTTGAGACAGCGGTGAGGGGTGGCAGCCAAAAGGCTCAGGCAAGCTGAGGCTGTATCCTCAGAGGTAGATTGGCCGGAAGATGGGAGCAGTTTTCGCTGAGCTATGCTGAATGAGATATCCCCCACAACCCTCCTGCCAAGGGTGGTCCTGGCCAAGCTGCCTGCCTTGGTTTCTGGGCGCCACGTGTTTGCAAGGACATTGACAAATGGCATCTGGGCTGCACTGGAGGCCATCTGGTTTGGGGCAGAAGGAGGCCTATGGCTGCTGCAGTAGGGGCTGGCTTTGCTGAAGCAGGAGCAAACTGGCAAGGGGGCTGGAGGGGTCTTCCCACACTTGCTCCCAGCTTCTGGGTAACCTTTGGAAAACTGGGATTTGAGAACTGGGGCAACTTTGGGTTTGGTTCAAGGGGGCTGCCTCAGTGGGTGGTCAGTATTCCCTCCTGAGCCAGCCTAGGCCCAGAATAGAGTTTATCCTGAGAGCAGGTCTCCCAGGTGACTGGCCACTGTAAGCAGGAGCTTCCCCAGAAAAGAAGGGGTATGGTGAGGTCTGATGGCCACTAGGAGAGGGGCAGGCCATGCCTCTCCTTCAACCCCAGCCTAATGCATCCTGTACCCTTGCCTGTGTTCCCAGGAGAGACTCCAGTCAGATGCCACTCCCAGCTCTGATCAAGAAGTTGCTTCCCGTTGCCAGTCTGGCCTGCTCTCGTGCCTCCAACAATCCAGATGCCACTTCCCTCTCCTTCTGCTCCTGGACCCTCCATCTTCTATGCCTCTCATCATTTGACCAGCCCCCGCCTCCACCAACACTGCCTCTCACCATCAGCAAAAGGGACCACTCCCTAGAGGAGCCAAGAGCTCCCAAGGAAGGGTGGAGGAGAGAAGGCCAGCATCCCAACCAGATCCAAGGGGTACCTATCCCCATGCTAAATGCTCAGGACTCTGAGTCCTGCCCTTCCCTCTTTGCAGATCCCTTGTTTTGTGTAATAAAGTACCTTGAGTGTTCCCATGCACTGGCTCTCCTGTACTTACTAACAGAGAACAAGGTCAGAACAGAACGTGCCACATCTGTTGGCCACCTCACACTGCATAGCATATACCAGCTCTGTGGGCGACCACTCTGTCTTGTCCTATGGCCTTGCAGTGTGTTATGCTCCAGGATCTTTGGTATGGGGTGACCCAAGTTGGGGTATCAACAATGGATTTGGCTTACTCCTCTTCCAGAACATTGGTGACACTCCTTGCCTGGATAAAAATAAACTTCCTAGTACCTGAATGAGGGCATTTCAGTCTGTTCCTAGTAGTGTGCACTAAGGACAAGTACTGCCACCAGGCGTCCCCATCTTAGTACCCAGAGGGTGCTTTTTGAAGGTGTGATGGATGAACAGATGGATGGAAGGATTGTTGAATGGATAGGCAGTTAGGTTGTTGGGTAGGTGATGGTTGGATGGATGGGTGGATGGATGGATGGACAGATAGGTAGGTATATAGATGATAAATAAGTGGATAAGACAGAGGGGTGGAAGGATGAATGATTGATGGATTATTAGGTAGATGAATGGGTAGGTAGATGGGTGAATAATGGATGGGTAATGGATGGACAGGTGGATGACAGAAGAATGGGTGGGTGGGCTTATGGGTAAGTGGATGGATTGATGGACATAGCATAAGCAGATAGATAAATGGATGGATAGGTGAGTGTAGGTGGAAGGATAGATCATTGATGGGTAGATAGAGAAATAGATACATGAGTGGCTAGCTGGCTGGCTGGGTAAATGGATGGATAGATGGAAAAGTGAATGGATAATGGGTGGGTAGATGAATAGTGACAGGTGGATGGGTAAATAGTGGATATGTTGATGGGTAAGTAGTTGAATGGATGGATGGACGGATGGGTGGATGAGTAGATAGTAGGTGGGTGAGTAGAAAATGGTGATAAAGGAGAGAAGAAAGGAGGGAAGTAGCAAATGTGAAAGCTGATTGTGAGGATGAGTGATTGTATAGTGGCTAAACAAGTATGTGAATGGCAGTTGGGCTGTGAGACATTGTCCTCAGGGGCTCCTTCCCCTCACAGGCCCACCCCTTGGCCTGATGCTGAGCCCTGTTGCTTCTAGAATCTGTAGATCCTTGACTGGTGATGGTCTAAGCTTGACTGACATCCACCTAGACATTCAGGATCGTGACTTTCTGAAAGCTTCAAACTCCACTGGTGGGAGCACAGAGCTCTGGACTATTAAAGCTCAGCAGACAGAGCTGCTGAAGCGCACAGGTAGATGACCCCATTCTTGCTCATAGCCTCACCGTGATAGAGCCCTACTTTGCTCAACCAGGAGCTTCTCCTGGGACACAGGATACTCCCTGCCCTTCCTACTCAGATGAGGTGGTGGCCAAGGGCAGCAAGCAGAAGCTGTTTCAAGGTCCTTAAGAGGACAGGGAGCAAGACACTAGCATAGGACCAGAATGGGTATATCAAGTGGCTGAGAGAAAAGTGTTTATTGCACCCTGTTCCCCTGACTTGCCCAGCCTCACTCTTGGGCCTCAGGAGGAGAGTGCAAGGTGTGCCCTCTAAGTACAACTCCACTAAATCTTGCTTGGGTCTCAGGTATGGAGTCTATCTCCTGCTATAACACTGGCCACTTTGCCAATGACACTAGGACACTGCCCTTCCCTCTCTCTGCCTGACTCCTGAGGGGCCCAAAAGCTGCTGCTTCTTCCTCCAGGCCCTGCTCAGAGTGAAGTCCCATGGATACAGGAAGTGTCCTAATACCTGTAGAGCCAATCTGAGCTTTTAGAACCAGGAGAAACTGTCATGCGTGGAGGCAGCTGCTGCCCAGATCATAGAGGCCGAGTCCCGAGTGCCACGTCAGCCAATCCTATCTTGAGCTTGGCAGAGCTAGTCACAGTGGGTCAACTAGGGGAGCTGGGTAAGGCTCAGGGTCCAGGGGTTCTTCCAATCCCAGACTGCTTAGCACCCAGACTGAGTGACCTCTGAGCACCCCACTATCCCACTCATATTGGCTAATGGAGCCAAGACACAGGCCCTTCTCAGCCTCCCCTGTCCTCTGGGCTCAGTTCTTCATACATCAACTTTGACGGGTCCTCCACAACCACTCTGCAAAGCCTCAAACTCCACTGCTTCTCAGTCTCCTGGGTAGAAGTCCAGCCCCTATCCAACAGACTTTGTCCCCCACCTCCACCAGGGGCTCTAGTCCTCTCCCAGATCCCCACAGAGCCTTTTGCTCTGTCTTCTCTCCCCGCCAAGCCAAGTAGGACCTGTTGTATATTACCTGTCATGTGTTACCTGCTCAAATCTTTAGTGGCCGGCCGCAGCTGGTCCAGCAATGCCCACTCTGTGCTGTCCTGCTGTACCTTGGGCCTGATCCCCTGAGAAGGAGATGACTGTTACCCAAAATAAGACCTGCCCTGTCTCTCTGACCTCACCGAGAGTGCTTGCCAAAGGCTTCTGAAGTGGCTGCCACCCTCCTCTGCTGGCCATAAGGAGCCATTACAGAGACGGAAGCGTACCCACCTATAGACCTCTAAGGACCCCCATTCCTCTCAGACAAGAGCTTCTGGATGCAGGGGTTCAATAACCACACAAATCCCTCATGCCTGCTCTCTGTGTCAATCAGCTGAGGGATGTGCTTGGTCTCAGTAAAGCCAGATGAAAGGGAGGCTGACCTTAGCACAGAAGAGATTTAGAGTCCCCTTGGCACCAGTGTGGGGCTTCATAAACTCTACAAAACTCCCAAGGCTAGAGTGAGCTGGGCATCCATGCGATTTGGAGCTCACTGAACCCTGTCTATCCAAGGACATGGACAGGTGTGGAGGGAAGCATAGACTCTGGCCAGGAAGGTTGGAGTAGCCCAGCAACTCCAGCTTTGAAGGGTCTCTAAGGGGCAGGTGCTTGGAGGAGAGGAGAGCAGGAGAGAAGCTCTGTTTTATGAGCCAGCAAGCTAGAAGACTGACTCCACCCTGCTTTTGACCAAAGGTGGGTCTTGTGTGTCTCTGCCACTTTATGGCAAGTAGGAAGTGGTTGGTGGGTCAGTTGCAACCTTCCAGAAATTTTAAGATCCAGCTGAGCCTGGGATATTTATTGTGAGCCTCCTGCTGGTCATCCTGACGTCTCTAACCCTAAAAGGCCAAAGGACAGGAGCCCTGTCTCTGTCCCCCAGGGTTCATCTACCATTTATACTTCACATTGGCTTTTTCCCTGAACTGGACAGATCTATGGGCTCTAGCAGCCATGTCCAACCTGTAGGGTCTGCGAGGGTTGAGGGAGTGAGTGGGAAGTGCTAGGTTGGTCTCTTTCTAATTGGTGCTTTGATTTCCCTAGAGGCAGGGCTATCCAGGCACACAAGGCCCAGGAGAGGTGTCCATGGTTGGATGGTGCCCCCTGGAGTCTTGAGGAAAGAAAGGCCAGGCACATGGCCAGGCCTGCTCAAAGCCCAGCAGGGCCTAGGTCTCCACGACTTAGTAGGGAACTCCGAGACCAATAACAGGCCTAAACATGACCCAGTCTTCCCCAATCATTGGGGAAGATAGACAACCACCACAGGGTTTAGGTCATCATTTCTCTTGTTTTTCTCATGCTATGTGTTCCAATGATATCCACTTGAAAAAATAAGCCTGGCCTGTAAAGGGTTTGGTGCGATGCAGGCCAAGGATCCAAGGTCCTTCATTCTATGAGTGTCTTCAGCTGTCTCTATTGACAGAGATGTAGGGCAGAGCTACAGGGGTGCCACAAGGAGTTAGACCCCTATCTTGAGCAAAATACCTACTCTTACAAGCCACCTTGGGCAGAGGAACAGGGAGCCAAGGAATTTGAAACCCAGGCTCTGATGACCATTCCCCAATACCAGCCTGGCTCAAGAACAGCCTTTGGCTCCACCTAATCCATTCCTCCTCCCTCCTTCAGCCCATCAAACATGTGCCCGTTGCTGGCCGGGGCGGGGGGGGGGGGGGGAGGTAAAAATAGCAACTGACACCTTTCTAGGACAGTTGGGGACCTTGCCTCCTCCTCCTCCAGGCATGTCTCCTCCATCCTGGCCTCCTTGGGCCTCCCCCTCTGGGGCATTCCTATACTTGGTCAGGGGGCCTGCTTGGGCACACCCTGCCCCTCCCCATGCCCCATGCCCCAGCCACCCATCTGCTGGCCAATGGGCTGCCAGGGAAGATCAGATGTCACTATAACATGAAGGGATGAGGCTGTCGCACAGTGCCTGCTGCTGGTCTTGTCCACAGGGAGCCCCTCAGCCTTTCCCAGACTCCACTGCAGGTGGGTATGGATGTGAACGGCCTGCCTAGGAGTGGGTGACTGGGCTCGGGCTTGGGTACTCAACATCTAAGGGCCACTCAAACGGGTCCTGGGCCTCATGTTGTGTTAGTTATTGATGACTAGAGGCATGGTGGCTGAGCCTTGGAATGGCAGAGGTGAACTGGTGCCAAACCAGAAAAATTAAAAAAAAAAAAGGGGGGGGGAGGCATGGGAGGAGAGAGGAGGAGGAGATTCTGGGGGCCTCCGGAATAAGGAGCCCTCCTAAGGTGGGATCTAGGGAGAAGTGCAGAGGGTGAGATAAGGATCCACCCAGGGACATTAACCAGAGCTCTAGGACCGCCTGCTGTGCTGCAGCTGGGTGGAAGCCCCTCTGGGGCTGTGTAAGAGCGATCTTAGGGAAGAAATGGAATTTCAACTCATCTCATTGGAGCCTAGGGCTCTGGAAGAAGCTACTCTTCTCATTTTGTAGATATGGTCTTATCTCAGGTCACCCTAGGCATGTGCTCAAAGGGAGAGGTATCTGGGGGCCCCTGGGGCAGATCCTTTAGGTTCAGATCAAGGATAGACAGGCGCCAAGCTGAAGCAGGACAGAGGGAATGGGAGGGACTGGTCCTAAGCAGGAAGGTCATATCTGATCTTGCTTATGGCTGGGAGAATAGGTGGTCCCAAGAGACCCTAGTCCTCCAGGCCCCAGCCTTTCTGAAATCTCCAGGTTGAGAACCCTAACTTCCTGAGTGTGAGCTTTCTAGAAGTCCTTGGGAATCTTTGGAGGAGATGGGACCAGACAAGGTTGGTCACAGGGTACTGAGCCCAAGACCGGAAGTGATCAGGGTCCCATAGCAAGTGAGTGGCAGGGCCTCCTGCCCTTTTCTAGCTTTGTCACCTTTGAAGGAGCGGAGGTTGGCATGTACCCCCAAGGAACCTGACCTCACAGGCTATTTTCATAGACCCTTTTAAGGCCAGAGCTCTCCACAGGACAGCTGCTTTCTCTCTCAGTTGTTGATTGGCCATCCCTGTCCCATCCCTGCTACCCCACCTCTGCCTCTCCCCAACTTACAGGGATGTTGAAACAAGGGTAGAGAGACCCAGATCTGCTCAAGTGAGACTTAGGGAACTCTACAGAGGACCAGGAGCCTCGGTTTCCCAACCTGGAATGAGGACCATTGCTACCTCACTTTGGAAGGATGCAAGGCAGCTCTTGCTGGATGCTGGCAGGAGCCAGGAGGGGAGCCAAGATGGCTGGGTTGCTCTCAGAACCCTACCCCCCTGCCTTCTTGGGTTTCAGGACAGAGGAGTCTTGCTAATTTTGGTGCCTATTTTTGGACACTTCAGCTGCCACTGGCTCCTTATAAATGCACCCCCCCACTACCCCCTCCCTCTGCTGCTGACAGGTGTGTGGGTCCAATGGAAACCAGAGGTGGGCAAAGGAGGGTATGGTCACAGTGCCACTGCTCCACCCCACTGACCTTCCCACCCCACAGAGTGTCCCTGGGTGGGGGTTGCAGAGGGCAGTAAAGGAGGAGTTAGAAGGATTGGTAGGGTTCAGAGCAGAGTGAGAAGTTTGGGCAGCTCTGGCTGAATAGCTTATTTATGGTTGATGGACTCTCACACAGAGGCTCAGAGATGAGGCAGGGCTGGACCTGGTGCTTGGCCTAGTCTCCCAGGTATCTGTGGGTTAATTTTTCAGGAAGTTTTAGTAGTTCTGGGAAAGCCAATGTTATCAACAGGGCTTAGAAACGGCTCCCACCTTAGCATCAAGCTGCTGGTGCATTTTTAGCCCCTGAACAACCGTTTTCTTGTATTTGCTCCCTGGGGACACCAGAGCTATTGTCTTCAAGTCAGCTGTGTTGTGTTGTTATGAACTTTGTTGGTCAGACCTTGAGTCAACATTCTGATACAGTTCTTTGAAGGTTCCCAGGCCCCGAGCACTGCAGGCATGTACAGTGGCCATCAAGTTCTCTGTCCTGGCAGCCACCGTACTTGGGCATGTACATCCAGTCCCAGATGGAGTGCTAGGAGATCCAAGGTGCTCAGTTTGTTCAGCACGTGTGTATCAAACTCAGGCTTCCCACAGAGAAGTTTCTCAGACCCACCCTGGCGAGTTCAGTCTCCATGTATTTCAGGAGAAAGGAGACAAAGAGACTGAACACTTATGGGCTCTGTGATTTGAAGGGATTACCTTAGAGGGTTTCAGAGAATACAAAAGAGGACCTGGGGTATCCCAAAAGGAATTTGGACTCTCAAGAAAAACATGAGGCACAAAGTGAGATTTGGGCTCATTCAAGGAAGAAGAGCCAGCAAACTGAGAATGTCTGTACCCTTGGAGCTGGACTCAGCCATCTTGGGGTGATTCCCTAGCCAGAGGCCATCAATTCAGACCAGGAGGGGGTCCCCAGATCCAGAGGGTCCTGTAGCTCTTACCCGACCTGAGAAAGGCTCTGCATTTTGGGTG
This sequence comes from Peromyscus aztecus, assembly GCA_902168405.1. Taxonomy (NCBI): domain Eukaryota; kingdom Metazoa; phylum Chordata; class Mammalia; order Rodentia; family Cricetidae; genus Peromyscus; species Peromyscus aztecus. The sequence goes on along the minus strand of CABHPQ010154567.1, from coordinate 31,684 downwards.
GCTTTCCATGAAAATATTGTAGAAGGGACATCTGTCCAGAATGGGATGTACACAATAACCTTCCAACAGCCAGTCAGTTATGGAGTCAAAGCTCCAGGCTGGAACCAGAGAAGGAAGAAGGGGGATCAGAGTCATGGGGAGAAGGGCCAATCAGGGGAATCAAGAGGTAGCCCTCAACTGCAATCTATGTACATTCCCGCTAGGCCCCAGTCTCTGAGAGCCTGCCCCCTGGTGAGGCTCTAATGGAAGGCAATTCCTAACTGCCCCCACTGTCATTCCCTCTCCAGACACAACCCACCGCCACTATGTCTGACGAGGAAACGTGAGTACCCTGCTGTATGGTCACCTCCCTTGCTGGTGGGATGGTAGCCCTGGTGCCTACAGATAGATGTCTGTCCCAGGTCAGCAGCGCGAGCTCACCTCACTTTTCTCCTCTCTTTCTCCTCCTACCCCCCCCCCCACCACCGTGACAGTGAACAAGTCGAGGGTAAGTGTCTTCTCTATTTTCTCTCTCTTTACTTCCATCTCTAGACAGAAGAGTCACCCTTGGTGGGGGGAGAGGCTTTGACTATTGACAGCACTCATCTTGTGGGGACCCCTTGCCCAAGAGTCCCAGACCAGCTAGATCAGTCACTGGGCTTCAAAGATATCCCTCTCCCAAACTGTCTTGAACCTCTGGCATACACCTTTTTCTGTGGTGTTCACACTTTGACCTACCCCAACCTGTATACCTGCATGCCTGGGATACCCTGAGGACTCAAGAGGCAGCCTCTCTGTCCTTGTCACCTTTGGTTACCCACATAGCCATACAGAACATGACATCTAATGACATCCTATGTCACCCTTGTGGCTGAGACATTTTCCCCTATAAGGCCACAAAGTCTGTGTGTGTGCGTGTGTACACAGGTGTGCTACACATGTGTCTGTAGGTGTGGGCCAGAGGTCAACCTTGGATGTCATTTTTCAGAAGCTATCCACCTTGTTTTTTGAGACGGGGGTGGAGGGCTGAACCTGGAGCTTGATGATTAGCCTAGACTGGCTGCCCATCAAGCCTTGGGGACCCTCCTGTCTCTGCCTCCTCAGCACTGGGATTACAAGAGTGTGTGACCACACTTGGCTTTTTATTTGAACCCGGGGATCCTACTCAGGTCCTCATGCTCCTCTGGCAAGCACTTTGACTGGCCATCTCCCTAAGCTACCATTCAGCCTCTTTGGGCTGAAGATCTCCGACCTGATCCCTAGCCAGTAGAAGTACCCAACTATTCAGGGGAAGAACAGGCTGGTCCTTCAACGGCCTCACCATCGCCAGTCCCATCTCTGCTAACTGGGCTCCTTTCTTTTGTTCTATTCTAATGCAGAACAATACGAAGAGGAAGGTAACTCAGGAAGCCACAGGCCTCTCAATGCCCATCCTTGGGAAGGCCTTTGGGGATCCTCCCTGAGCTGACAATTAACTGTCTACTTCCCTCATCATTAATGCACCATTAACCATCATCACTCATCATTAGCTCTGTTAATGATTAATAATGCCATTATTTAATTAATGGTCAATGACTTGATCATTAATTAAACTATTAATCCTTTATCTCTTCAACTGATTAATAGACACTCATTAACCCCTCACACGTGTTCTTTGGTCACTGTGTCCATGGTATGTGAAGTGGGATGTGTTCTGGCCATTAAAACTCTCATTCCTTAATAACAAGGGTCTTGGCCCATGCACTGTAACCCCTCAGAGTCACTGTAGCTTCTCTTCTAGTCTCCCTATCTGTCTCTCTATCTCTTTCTCTGTCTCTGTATCTCTGTGTCTCTGTCTCTATCCCTGCCTTTCTCTGTCCCTGTCTCTCTATCTCTGTCTCTCTTTGTCTCTCTCTCTCTCTTTGTCTCTGTCTCTCTTCATCTTTCTCCACTTCTCTGTTTCTATCCTTATCCCTTTGTCTCTGTCTGTCTCTCTTAGCATCTCTTCTTCACTGTACCTTTGGGCTGCCGGAGACCCCTCCCTGGCTCTGTCGTGCCTGGGCAGGTGTGGGCGGGCAAAGCGCTGAGTCCCGGTGCACCTGGGAGCAGCCCGGCACAGCGGTTCCCAGGCCTGACAAGCTGTCTGCCCCTGGCACCTGCTCAGCTTAGGGAGGCTTCACACAGCTCACCAGACAGGCCGTCCTGCAAGGGCTGCTGGCTGCCTGTTTTCAAAATATTTTGAAAATATCTGCTACCTTAACAACCTGAGCAAACATTTTGCTGCCAGAAGAAGAAAAGGCTGGTTTCTGAGTGAGATGTGGCCCCAGGGGCTGCCTTTTCCTAGGGTTGGCCAGAAGGGTCTTATTTCCTCAAAGCCCCTTGACACCAACCTTTAATCCTGATAGCTAGATGGGATCTCCTGGGTCAGAAATGGTCTGAGCACATGGAGTTTCCCCCAAAATGCTTGGGCTTTGTCCCTGGTCCTCGCTTCCATATCCTGTAGAGCAGAATCACAAACACTCGGACATGGGATGTGGGGTGTAGAGGAAGGTACAAGCTCAGTGCCCTGGCCGGGACAACAGTGGCTGATGCTCGAGGGCCCCTGCTCACTATGGTTAGCTGCTGCAGGCCAAGCATGGGAATCTGGCCTGCTCAACATGCTTAGCCCAAGAGAGCACAAGAAAGGCCCTGTTCCTAATGTCTGTCCTTGTTCGTTCTCTCTCCTACATGCCGTCTCTCTGTCACCTTTGCTCACCCTCAGAGGAGGCCCAGGAAGAAGGTAAGTTGGCTTAGGGTTTGACCCCCATTTGCCCTTGTCCTGTGCCCTAATGATGAACTTGGTGTGACCTTCCCTCTTATAGAGTTGTGACGTCAGCCCCTGTTTCTAAGGGCCTGCTATGTGCTCCTTTCTAATCCTCTCCTCTCTCCTCCCTGCCACCCTGCACTCCCTGGCATTCATTCCTCGGCTGCAGAAGTCCAGGAGGAAGGTATGAGGATACAGGACTTCTGGTCCCCATGTGGAGCCCAGGGTCTGGCTGGAGCCATGTGGTGTGGGGAAGAGGGCAGGGAAGCAAGGAGGCGCCAGCCAACCAAGGAGCCCCCCATGTGGCCCCACATAACCCACTAACCATGGCCAACGCTTGACCAAAGAGAATGAGGACTCCAAAAATCCCCCAAAACAACGTAGCTGCCCCAACCTCTGTCAGATGTTTCCCACACTAGAGAAGGCAGCCTAGGACCAAAGTGGTTGAGCTAGGTAGGTGTAGGTTGAGTCCCCCTTCCCCAGAGAAGCCTGTGAAAGCCCATGGTGGTGACTAAGACCTCTGCTAGATCCACTAGCCCAAATGTCAGAAGAGCTCAGGTCACTAGGGAGAGATGCAGGAGTAGCCAGAGGCCCTGCTTCAGGACCTGATGGGAAGACAGGCCTCCTCCCTAGTTAATCTCCCTAGCCTGTATCCTCCATCAACCCAATCACAGGCCCCACCCCAACCCTCTTTAGGGGCTTCCAGGTAGAGGCCCAAGGAAAGGTCTTTTAGCACCTAGCTGTGGGATGCAAGAAAAGAGGTGTTTGGAGCAGGCCTCGGTTCTGCTCCCCTTGGGTACCAGAGTTTCCAAGTGGGCTGCAGCTCTAGGCTGGTCCTGGCTGAGGGCAGACAGGAGGTGGGTAGATGAGGAAGGCACCAACTGAGACACTGCAACAAAAGCCAGAGGCAGACTCCCAACTCTTATCTCAGTTTCCCCACTTGTGAGGAAGGACATGTTGGGGATGAGTCTGGTTCTCCTCAGCCCCTCCTCTTCCCCAGAGGGCCCCAGAATCCGGGTTGTGGGATCACGGGTGGCAGGACTGCAGCTAACTCTGACAGTATCTTGCTCGCTTCCTGCACGTACCCCACCCCTCGGTGACCGGCTGTTTCCTTTTAACCTGGATCCCTTCTCTGACCTCTGACCTCTGACCCGCGGTTTTGCCTCTTGTTCCGTGGCCCTCCTTAGCCCCGGAACCAGGTATGTGACATGATGACTTCAATGCCACATGACATATGTGGCTATGTGGGTATGTGTGCAGGAGCTAGCCAAGAAGGAACAAGAGGGTGCCGTGTAACTCACCCCATCTCTCACCTGTCCCTCCCTCCCCCACCGTCTCCCACACTGCCCTCCACTCACTCATTCTCTCTCCTCCCTCCCTCTCTTCTCCCCTGGTGCTGTTCCACAGAGGAAGTCCAAGAAGGTAGGTCCAGGTCCACCTCACAGCCACAAAGAGCCTTCCCCTCCTTCCTCTCCCGTCTCTGACTGCCTGCCTCCCACCCCCTTTCCAATGTACCCACTGCCAACTAAGCCCTGCTGGCCTCTGGACCGAGGACAGTACAGAATAGGAACGCTAGCCCGGTCTGCTGGCCTAGGTGGCTGACAGTGGCAGTCCCTAGTCACAGTGTTTAAGGGCAAGGAGCCAAAAGGCTCTTCTTGGACCTCCATCTGGAAGATTGAATGGAACATATGGGCTATCCTGGGACTACAGAGCAAGCCTTAAGAAAATGGTGCTAGAGATCCCCTGGGACCCTCTGGGGCCTCATCAGGATAGGTAGAACAAAGCAGAGAGGCTGGATAGGTAGCCTCCAACCTACCCCAGATATCAAGCCAAAGGGAGGAAAGTAAGGAGGGGTGAGGCTGAAGGGAGGGTGGAGGGGCAAGTGGGGTGAAGCGGAAAGTCAGGCTGAGGCCCAAGGTGGGGATGTCAGAGACCTGGAACAGCCGGGGGCCATGCATGCGAAGAAGCAATCAGTCAGATCCCAGCATCCCACCCAGCGCCTGGGCCTGAGCCAGACACACCCATCAAGCAGAAATGACAGAGGTTGTGTTGGGGGGGAGGGCAACTGTCAGCCTAGCAGCAAGGCGGGTTACGCTGGAGAAGGGAGGAGGGGCTGAACTCGGGGAGCCCATTTCAGCCCCTCCATTTACACGCTTGCAGGCTCCTGGTGGCTGGGCCTGAGAGGAAGCACCTGGATAATGTTAGAAGGACCCAGGATGTCCTCAGGCCACACATCTTAGGTCACCAGGCCACACATCTTAGGTCACCTGGGACCAGAACTGAGATTGACGGGAAGACAAATGGACAGACAGGAGGGTGGGGAGACAGAGCACAGGGGAAACCTCACCTTACCACTATGCAGCTGCCTCTTCTGCAACTCCAGGGAGCACCCCATCCTCCCCTATCCCCAGAATCTCATAAGGGGAGGGTGAGACCCTTAACTTCCTTCCCCAGGCCACTCCCCTGGACCTCATGCAAGAATAGCTCTGCAGCACCCCGCAGCTCCCTGGACAGCCACTCCTAAGATCTTAGGCAAGAGTGGCATCAGGCTTACCAGCAGATCTAAGCTGCCTATTCAGGCAGTGATGGCACATGCTTTGGTGGTTAGGTCACCATGTGTCTTTTGGAGGGGTGAGAAATAGGTGTCGCAGAAGGGCACTGGTCAGAACCTGCAGGCAAGACCCCCACCCAAACTTTGGATGGGGCCTGTTGGCTACAGCCCAAGTGCAAAGATGCTAGGAGTCGCAGATGCTCCCCTACCGGGTCTGACTGTGTTCACATGTCAGTGCACACATGTCAGTGGCTTGGCTTCCGCCTAAAGCTAGAGCAGGGCTAAAGGATGGTGCAAGGGAGGGTAACGCTGAGCAGCTGCAGGCCCTGACTGCGGTCAGTACCAGCCCCAACCTCTGAGAGAGTGGGTCACACTCAGAGGAAGCAGCCCTTCCTCATGGCAACCAGCTTAGGCAAGGTTCTAAAGAAGGGAAAGAAGAGAGGCCCCTCCAAGACTCATGGGAAAAAGCCTCTCAGGGGTCAGAGGGCAGGTTTCCGGGATCACGAGTCTCCTGTCCTAAGGGCTGAACCTGTCAAAACTCATAGATATGGATGAGCCAAAAATATTTTTGGATTTCAAGCAGGCTCTATGAACACAGACTTTTGCAAAGAGTTTGAAATAAAGTGACTGTAAAAACCACAGTATGTGCCCAAGTATAAGACTGTGTAGTAGAAAGTAATAGAAGGTTCTATGACAGCTGGAAGGTAGAGTAGCCTCAGGATCTTCCCAGTGCCAAACCTAGATCCAGTCGCCATGTACATTTTGGGCAAGGCAGGTCCCCATGCTCTCTACTCACAGCCAAGCCTTCTTGCCTAGCATGCATAAAGCCCTAGGTTCAATTCCCAGCACTGCATAAACCAGGTATGGCAGAGCATATCTGTCATCACAGTACTTGGGAGGTAGAGGCAGGAGGATAAAGAGTCCAAAGTTACCCTTAGCTATACTGAGAGTTAGAGGCCAGCCTGGACAGCAAGGGTCCAGGAAGGGGGCCAAGCCTTTGGGGAGGTGTAGGAGCTGCCCTGCCACCCTCAGGCACGGGGCCCTGTGCGTGCCTGCCTCTGCTGTTCGTGTGGCCACTGCTGCTGTGTGGCCTCTGCACTTCTGCAGCTGCGCGGCTTTTTTCTTGCATGTGCGCTTGTGCCCACACCATGAAGATGCTGTCGCCGAGGAGGAGCAGGAGGAGGATGAGGAAGGTAAGGCCTGCCAGCCGCTGTTGCAGCCCCTTGCTCCACCTGCACAGGGCTCTGGCTCTGCCTGTGTGAGGCAAGAGGAGCCAATGGCCCAGTGTCTGTGTCGCTGACTCTCCAGCCCTTTCACTCTATCTGTCTGTCTGTCTTCCTTTTCTCCCTGGCATGGGATCTCTAGATGCTGAGGCTTTATGTGCATCCGCCAAGCGTCTGCCCTCTCAGAGGCAGGTGGTTGGTCAGTGGAGATAAGCCAGCACCCCAGATGTGTCCCAGACTTTCCAGAAATCTGTCCTCTAGGCCTCTGTCCTCCTACCTTTTCCTCCCTCCCAGCCCTCCAGGGACACATATATCTTGCTATGGTTTCTCCCTTCATCCCCGCACCCTAAGTTCTTCTTAGAGCCCCTGGGGAATTTCACAGACTTCGTGCTTCTGAATAGAAGAGTGGGTCTGGGTGGGTTGAGTAGAAGTCCCCAGCCTGGTGGTTCCTGTGGCAGGAAAGACCATCCTATCTTATTTGATCTCTCGTTCTTCCTCTCCCCATGCTGGCTGTCATGACTAGAGGAGAAACCAAGACCCAAGTAAGTGTGGGATCCAGGCAGTGCTATGGGGGCGGGGGGCGCCAGAACTGGGCAGGGTGAGAGACCCAGAACTGTTTTAAAAGAAAAGCCCAAATGGCAGGAGATGATAGGGACCAGCGTTGCCAGTCGGAATGAATAAAAGACAGTAGGTTGTGGTTCTTCCCCATCAGCCAGTACAGTCAAGGAGGTCGCTGGCAATGGACTAAGGCTCAGAAGTAGGACTGAAGGCGTCACATATTTGCCATGCCTGGCTATGCTGGGAGACTGTCCAGGTCTCCAGATATTAAAAAAAAAAAAAATGGGCTTGAGGGACGAGAATTTCCTACTTGAGATGAGAACCCACTCTGGATTGACCTGATCCAAAAAGGGGTTGAGCCCCTGCTGTGAGCCACTCTGCAGAGGTTCTGCCCTGGCCTTACTTACTCACTTGTGAGTGCACCAGGGGGCAGTTGAATCCAGAATCTTGCACTTGGAAGTCCACAACCCTACATATACAACCCCCCTTTTGTCCCTTTAAGCCTTTCTGCCTGTTCCACACTCTGAGCCAGGTTGAGTTTTTGACACTTGCCCCTCATTTCCTGCCCCATCCCTGAGAGGAGAGGAGAGCTAGGTGAAGAGTGCAGCTGGCCCATATTCCTCCCTTGAATGCTGTTTTAAATCAAGTTCACATAAAGAGACGCAGGACTGTGAGATAGTTTCTCATCTTAGGAAAATTATTTATGTTCTCAATATGAAAATAAAACACCTCATTAAGAAAATTTGGAAAATACATAAAAGTCAAATGAAGAGGGAAAAATATCCATCCATAATTCTCCCACCCACCCACCAGTCAGACTGTGGCAAGCAGAGAGGGGGAGAAAAGGTCTTTATTTCTTCCTGCTCTTTTTCTACACAAAGTTCTTGGAAAATAAAGATCTTGACTATGTTTTTTCAAGCACGGGACTGTCTATACAGCCTTGAATTCTGCTTTTAAAATAATTTAGCACTATTCATAAGTATTTTTCCATGTTTTTACATAGTCTTCTTAAATATTTTGAATGGCCACATAATATTCCATCAATTGGACAAACCATAATTTTCCTAACCATTCCCTGATCACAGGCTTCCCCCAATATTTTACAATCATAAATAATGCTGGTCGGAATGCATTTTCCATCTTGAGGGCTGTTTGCCTAGGCCACATTCCCAGAACTGGAATTACTGGGTCAAAGAGGACCAACGCTCTGAAGGCTTTGACAGTCACTGCCAAGTTGCTTTCCACCAGGGCTCAGCCAAGGCGGTCTCCTACGTGGGCTGTGAGCAGTCTTGTGTCCCACACCCTCCGCGCCCAAAGGCGGGAACGGGCATCTGCCCCTCACCCGTTGATGAACAGCCAACCACATCTCATGGTGGCTTTAGCATTCCTCTGATGGCACCACCACGAACTGTCCATGTTTGCTAACTGTTCGTCTTTCTTTGCGAGTCAGTGGCTTGTGCCCCTTGCTCGTTTATCTCATGGCCGACACGTCTCCGTGTTTGCTTAATCGTCCGTTTACTCAGGGATATAAATCTTCTCTCTATTTGCTGAAAAGTTTCTTTTTTTTCAGTCTGGTTTTTCCCCCCTCTGCATTTCGATTTTTGCTTTTTTTTTTTTCCCCCTCCACATACATAAGTTTTTCATTTGCACAGCATCATCTGTACAGCTTTCCCTTGGAGGGAACTTTGGGGCTTCAGAGCTTAGAAAAATCCCTTCCCTCTCCAGGTTTTGATCGCTATTCAGCTCCCCTTTCCTCTGTGGCCTGCTTCTCAAAGCCGCGGTTGTCTGGGCTCCCTGCTCCATCTGGAATGTGTTGGCAGGAGGAGGGGGTCGCACAGCCAGCGGGCTGGGGGCTCCTTTTCCCCTTACAGGCTCTCCTTCACTTGGGCGCCCAGAAAGAAAGATTAAAAGAGTGTCCAGAGCCACAGGACAGGTCTCACCCCAGAAGCTGATGCCAGCCACTGCCCCTGGAGGGCTCGTGGTGGCCACCCTGCCCTCTGCTAGGGCTTGATTGCATTTGTTTATGTGTCTGAGAAAGGTGGCATGAAGCAGTGGGCAAAACAGAGGTGATACCTTCTAGGAAGGAACAAACTATTCCTGGGACACGGGTTAGAAACCCCAAAACAAACTGCTTTAGTGAAGGCATGCTCTGTTGGGTGCCAGGGTGCAAGAAAAAGGAGGAGGCCAGCCTAGATTCGAGGCTGGCTGGCCTCCACTGTGGGAAGGTTCCAGTCATCCCTGCTTATGAAACAATCTTTGTGTCTCTTTCCCAGACTCACTGCTCCTAAGATCCCAGAAGGGGAGAAAGTAGACTTCGATGTAAGTTTATGGGGACCAGATCACCCTCATTCCAAGCTCCGACCTTTGAACGCTAGGCTAGGCGTCAGGTCATATCTTCCCAAACAGCCAGAAGCAAGGTAGTCCATCTCTAGGCTACACTCCCATAATTCACTCACAGACCCAAGGAAATGGAGATCCCTTCCCTTCTCCTGCACCCATCCTTGTACCCACCCATCCATCCACTCATCCACCTATCCTTTCACTCAACTGTCTATCATTTTATCCACCCATTCATCTATCCATTTATCTGTTCAAACACCCATTCATGTATGCAGCAAGTCAATCTCACGATCTCCTCTCTGTTTGGCCCAAGAGGACATCTCTGAGGATGATAGAGCCAAGTCTGAGACAGGTCACCTCAAGGATAGTGCTGGCTTCATGATTAGTCAGGGCCTGGATTCCTCCACAGGAAGGGCATTATCTTGATCATGGGATGTCCAGACTAGGTCACTCTGGGCCTCAGGAAGGCAGCAGCTGTAGGGACCTGGTAGAAGGTGCCCCCTTCCTGCAGGCGGGTCTCAGGCTGGCCAGGAGGGGCAGAAACTTTTCTCTCGCTCCCAGGATATTCAGAAAAAGCGTCAGAACAAGGACCTCATGGAGCTCCAGGCTCTCATCGACAGCCACTTTGAAGCTAGAAAGAAGGAGGAGGAGGAACTGATTGCACTCAAGGAGAGAATTGTGAGTACTGCTGCCCTGGGAGGGTGCTAGGTGCTCCTGCAGGGGCTAAGCAGGACAGGGCAAGGCTGACCATTTTTCCCTCTCGGCTGCAGGAGAAGCGCCGTGCGGAAAGAGCTGAGCAGCAAAGAATCCGTGCTGAGAAGGAGCGGGAACGCCAGAACAGACTGGCGGTAAGGACAATGTCATGCTGCTGCCTCCAGCCTGCGTAGCCAGAGAAGCACAGGATCATGGGTCTTCCTTTCACGGTGGCCCTCTGTTGGGCCAACAACAGAGCCACTGGGTTAATGCCTCTTGCTCTACAGAATTACCCCCACCCCACCCCACCCCACCCCACCCAAGAACAACCTCCTTCTAGAAGTTTCTAAGTCCAGGGCTAGTCTTTGAAGCCTGCTCAAAGGGCAGCCCCTGAGGATCTTGGGGGTGGTCTCTCCACAGGAGGAGAAGGCCAGAAGAGAGGAAGAAGATGCCAAGAGGAGAGCTGAGGATGACATGAAGAAGAAAAAGGCCCTGTCCTCCATGGGTGCCAACTACAGCAGCTACCTGGCCAAGGTGAGGAACACGCTCAGAGCCCTGAAGGAGGCCTTCAAGTGGGGCTGGCGTTTGTGCCATGTGCCTCCTGAGACTGGGCCCCTTATCACCTCTCCCCTCTGCAGGCTGACCAGAAGAGAGGCAAGAAGCAGACAGCCAGGGAGATGAAGAAGAAGATTCTTGCGGAGAGACGCAAGCCTCTGAACATCGACCATCTTAGTGATGACAAGCTGAGGTGGGTTGGCCCTCCCAAATGGTGCCCCGCCCTTCCCCCAAAAGAACCGAGCCACAGCTCTCTGTGGTGGTTGGAAAAGGAAGCAGGGTCTTGGGCCCTGCCTTTCTGGCTTCATCCTATCAAACTTCCTCTTTTCCATCTTCCAGGGACAAGGCCAAGGAACTCTGGGATACCCTGTACCAACTGGAGACTGACAAATTTGAGTTTGGGGAGAAGCTGAAACGCCAGAAATACGATGTGAGTCTAGCCGTCTCTGGTTCTTGAGCCTGTGGGGTCTCACTCTCCAGGGGGGGTCAGCTGTCTCCCCACAGCCCGTTACACTCTAGTCATGCCTTCACCTGGAGACCTGGCTCCACTGAGCCCCAGCTGGGGGCCACTTCTGGAGACTGTCCTTCAGGGGAAGTGCCTGAGCTATCAGCCCGACCTGCATCTGAACTGGCCAATGCTGTAGCTGTAACTGTTATGGGTTCTCAAACTGCTGAGGTCCCCGTGACATCTGCCTCTTCAGGGCAGGCAAGCAGGCTGGTAGGGTGACTCACACCTTCACCTGAAACTGGAAAAGGGAGTTTAGTACTGTGTCTCCTCTGGGGAGCAGGGAATCTGGAATGGAGTTACAACCTTCATAGGTATGAGGGCAAGCTAAGGGAAGGGGCTGTAGAGATGGGGCAGGGCCTTGGGGGATGAGTTAGAAGCCAAGCTTGTTCTTACCCACCATGGATACAAGGAAAGGCTCCTGTCCTGGTGTCTGCTGTGCTTACTGCAAATGCAAACACCTTGAGTTCACTAGCAAAGCTGTACTCATGTCTCCCCCTCATGTCCCTCGAGTGCCAGGTGAAGGGAGAGGTGGGAACTCGTGCAGGGGCATCTCCCACAACCATCAAGATAGACAATCTACAAGTTCTGGCTCCTTCTTGCAACCTCTGGGTAAATGAGATGGGTCTTAGTTGCTCAACTTTGGAGAGCCTTGGTTCCATACCTCCATTGTTTGCCATCTCTAGAAAGAGACTCATCCCTCAGCCTCAAGGCTATCCCGGGAGCTAGCTCGGAGATGCCACCAAGCAAAGGCCAGGCCACTCCTAGCAACGATAGCTGAGTCAGGAACCCCTAGCCTCCAGATACACTCTGCCCATGTCTGGTCTCCGGGGTTGACAGAGCCTGGCTGATCATCAGGAGACTTGCCCCATACTTATCAGGGCCTTGAAGCCTCAGCTGCCCACCCAACCTGGTAACCATCTCGATTTTTCTAGATCATGACTGTCCGGGCCAGAGTGGAGATGCTGGCCAAGTTGTGAGTAGGCAGAGCCAGGCTTGTGGGTGTGCAATGCTCAGCCAGCCTCTCGCATGGCAAAGATCTGGGTTGTTGAGGACGCTGGTGGCATAGGACCTTTTCCTTATGCCACAACTCCTCCCTCCTGACCTCAGCTGGTGGCTATGAGGCCGGCCTGATGCCCTTGTTGGCAGACGAGAAAGCAAGGTTCTTGCCTTCCCAGAGCTCGACTTGGGGCCAGGGCCTCTAGGCCACCAAATCAGGAGCAGGCACTATGGGTCAAGGAGCAGGAAGGTCGGGATCAGGAGTCAGAGGTGGAACTTTGGGAGGTCTGGAAGCCTCACCTCCACCCTGTCCCTTACCCTCCCTGCATCCTGCCACAGCCACAAGGTAAGTGGCCAGTTGGGAGCTGCTGTGTGTGGTAGCTAGAGAGCAAGTCAAGACGCAGCCGGAGGACAGAGCAACAGTGGCCTCTCACAAAGAAGCCAGGAGACAGTAAGGAAACTGGGCAGGAGTCTGTGTCGCTGCAATGAGGATACAGTGGAGATGCCACAGTTGGCCAGCCCTGTGGTAAAGACACGTGTCCCCTGGCCAGTGCCCAGCTGGGCTTCCCAGGTCTCTGTCACAGTAAGTCACCTGTGTTGTTACAGATCACCACCCTCAGGAGCCGCATTGACCAAGCCCAGAAGCAGTAAGTAGCCCAGCCCTTTCTCGCTCTGTGCTGGACCCAGAGTCCCCAGAGCCAGCTACCTGCAACCCTGCCCAGGGCCCAGACATTTTAACTGGTCCCTGAACAAGGGCTCTTGGTGGCTGGCCCTTAACAGAGCAATAACAAGACTAACTGGGTCCCAGGACCCACTGGCTCCTTCCTCTCTTGCATGCAGGAAGTGCCAGATGGAGTTTGTTAGTAATACCTTCCCCCTCTATGATGTGCTGGCCAGCAGGAAGCCTGTAACAGGGTGTGGTAATGAATATCTACAATCCCAATACCTCTCCAGAGTTGGGAGCAGGATCAGGAGTTCAAGGCCAGCTGGGTCACGTGAAACCCTATCTCAGTTAACGAAAGAAAGGAATGAGGAGTAAGAGTATAGTTCAGTTGGTAGAGTGCTTGCCCAGCATGCACAAGGCCCTTCCTTTGATCCCAGTGCTTTAGCTGGAGGGACCTGTTGCTACAGTGACCCCTCACCAAATTCTGAGTTTGATATAATGCTGGGAGTCTGATGCTGAGACTAGACATGGGGTTGCCACACTCCAAGGACAGAATCAAGTGGCACTGCTTAGATTTCCTGTTTCTTGGGACTTTTCCCCCTCCTTCCACACTTCCATGATGCTCAGGGGAGATGGGTGCTCCTCCAGGGAAGGAGCTATTGGCTTGCATCTCTATTGGGTGGGTTGGATGGTCATGACAGGCTCATTTGTGTGTGTGTGCATATGTTAGGATTCTCAGGAAGGTCTGTGAGGACACAACGTCACCACCCCAAGGTCCCACTGGGCTAGCTTCAGAGCTCATATACTTTTATCTTTGTGCCAGCCTGGACCCTCACACAGCACTCATCCTGCTTCCAGCTTGGTGGGGTATACAGGGCCTCAGATAATTAGGTCCCAACCCTTAGCTGCCATCAGAAAGGCACAGACTTAAAAAACAATAGTGTTTAAAGCTAGGGTGGAATGGGCCTGTCTGCAGTATTCCCCCTGGCCAAAGCAGGAGAACAGAAGGTGAACCCAGGTAACCAGCTAACCCTGTCCTAACCACACTAGTGCCCAGGCCCTGTCAGGCCCACTGCAGGTGAGTCAGCTCCTACTGCTCAGGCTGGAACGAGGTGTGTGCACTGGAAGTGGGGGGCAACAGCTTGGGGAAACCAGAGCTGAAAGTCTCCACTAGCTGGCTGGACACTTCTGAACCTTAAGCACAACTTGCTTCCCAATTGCAGCAGCAAGAAGGCTGGTGCCACAGCCAAGGGCAAAGTCGGTGGGCGCTGGAAGTAAAGGAGCCGAGCGGTGCGCTGCAGCAGAGACCGTCCCCCCTGACTCCCACCAGGGCCGGTTATTCCAGCTCTGCACCCTTCAACCCTCACACCCAGGCTGTTTCTGGAGCTCAGGGCCCATCCTGCCTCAATGCCCTCACCTTCTGGGGTCTGGGAATAAAGTTCTCAGACTCCCCTCTACTGTGTATGTGCTGTCGTGCATAAGGGGCCAGGGGGAGGTCGAGAGGTGGCCAGACACGAGCACCGTGGGAGCACACCTCAGGACAGCCCTGGAAGGCTCAGGGTATCGGCTCAACTGCACATGGTGCTGTGCCCTAATGCACCCCCAGAACTTGCCCTGTAGCTGTTCTTATCAGAGGCTTTTTATTCCTAGGGCACCCCTTCTCTCCCCTGCACCAGAGCCCTCCATGTTAGAAGGCTGCCTGGGCAGCCCAAAGCACTGTTTAAAGAAGAAACAGCCCAACCTTGGGAGGGTTAGGGAGGAAGCCTGGCTGCCTGGAGACGTTGCAGACACCCTGAAGGGGGGGAGGCGAGGGGGAGCTCCAGCTAGCACATCAAGGGGGGAGAGGAATGCAGGAAAGCACGTTTCCCACGAGGGAGCAAGCTCGGCAAACAGCGTTCTCCTATATTACAGGGAACACAGAACACAACTGTGCAATAAATTTGAAAGTCCTGACCAAATAGAATTATGGAAAATATAAATCACAGAAATTGGATCAAGACGCGGAGCCCTGCACAGCGAGGTATTCATAGAGGAAGGGGCTTATGCACAAACACCTCCAGGAAGACTGGGGAGGCAGGGCAGCCGCAGCCAGTGCTCTGAATGAAAGACAGGGAGTGCAGTCAGCCCTCACCAGGCCCCTGAAGGCAACTTACAACCCCCAGAGAGCACATGTAGCCCATCTGTAATGCACCCCAAGAGAGAGCAGTGTGGCCTCATCTGTGCATGCACCCCAACACACAGTGGTGCAGACTCCATCTCTGTGTGTACCTCAACAGAGAGTGGTGTAGACCCCATGTGTGTGCACTCCAATCCACATTGCTGTGGTTCCTCTGGGAAACACACACACACACAACACACACACACACACACATGCACGCACGCACGCACGCAGGCACACACACACTTGCACTAAAAGGACTGTAAATACACTGTATGGTGATGCATCTAAATGCTCTGTGCCCAGCATGTTGTTCAGTGGCCCTGACTGTGATCCAGTGGAGAAGGTTCTTTGAGCACCATAGAACATGGGGACAGCAGCACACCTTGCAGTGGAAAGAATGGGATCAGCCAGTTTGGAATGGACAGGGGAACCAAAGGGCAGGAATGGACAGTGATTGAGACATCAGGGGAGAGGACTTTGGCTAAGTAAACGTCACATGATGTTGTTGAAACTAGACTAGGGGATTAGACATTGCTCGGGTGGTGTCTTCAATATGCTAAGGGAGAAAAGTAGACAAACATGTTTGTGTCTTTCCACAATGTCAGAATGTATTGATTAACAGCAGTACATTGACAAGGTAAGGCTGTTTTCAATGGCAGCATTTGCCAGATAATCCCGCTTTCTTTGATAGCCTGACCAAGGCAAACACAAGCTCTTTCACTCCAATCTTAATTACTAATATTGACTCTCAGATCACACACCACACAGTAAATACATCTATCTCTATCTCTATCCATATATGAATCTTACATAATGGCTACAAAGGTTTAAAGGGGCAGGAAGTTTCAAAGAGTCCTGAGAAGCCAAAGCTGGGAAATCAATTGGGCCCTAAGAGTCTCTGTATTGATAAGATAAGGAGCAGAATGGAGCTGGAGCAGACGCTGGCGACACTGCCCAGTGGGTTCTGTGGAGTCAGGCCTGCTGTGCGGTCAGCGCTGAGCTGCGGGAGTGAAGTGAACAGCAGGGTGGGTCCAGATGAACCAATGTGTAAACAGATGAATGGCAGCTCCAAACAAGGAAACAGAAGGATGGCAGTTGAACAAGCCACATCAACAGTGGGCACCAAACTGAGCAGAAACCCTGGGACAGTTAGATGTTCTCAGACTGTCAGCTCTTCACAAAACACATACACACTGTTCGGGGCAGGGAGCGGGCATTACCATCCATCCCTGTACTAGGTTTCTACCTCTTTATGAAGTCTGGATGAGGGATTTCTATCTTTTTCTTGGTCTGGTATATCTGGTGAGTTCTTGGGTCTGGTTTCTCTAGTAAATTTAATATGTCCATGTGCCCCTTCAGTCTCAATTCACTCTGATAAAATTTTAGGATAGCACCCTTTCTACTCCCAGAAATAAGGTATTTATTAATCTGTACTTCCTGTGTGGTGCTGGACAGATAGTATCATTCCTGTGTCCCTAGACACATAGTCACACTCCATCTTCAAAATGGAGTCAAAAGCTGCTTATAAAATGGAGTCTCTCAGGACAACACACAGCCTGAAAAAAAAAAAAAAAAAAAGCTGGGTGTGATGACTCACACTTTTAATCCCAGCACTCTGGAGGAAGAGGCAAGCAGATCTCTGTGAGTTCAAGACCAGCTAGGACTCTGTTATACAGAGAAACCTTGTTTCGAAAAGACAAAAAAAAAAAAAAAAAAAAACCCCAAAAAAGTAAACAACAACAAAACCAAAAACCAGTTTTGAACAATACAGAGTCACTTATGGCAGGACACAATTGATCTCAACAGATAGGGAGCACCCTAAAAACACATGAGATGCTCAAGTGTCAGGAAAGGGGCTTGCTGACCTGACTTAGCAAGGTTCCTTCTTTTGTATGAGGAAGTTCAGGGGCAGGATGGGGGACAGGAGCCAGGGTGAAATGTGGCCAAGCAGAGGGTCTTTGTCCACACCCTATGTACACATACATCAACATAGTCCAAAACTCCACACACGCACATACCAATGGCCCTCACAGATATAGCCTCCCATTGTGTGTGGGTACACCTCAACAGACACCCTGGCCCACAAGTCCTCATCCCTTCCTACACACCCCTACACAGCCACTCTCCTATATGTAGGTTTAAATACATCTAGTGTGACCAGGTACCTTTTTACATTTTTTTTCCCAGAAATGCATAGTTGGAAAAATTAATACAAAGAATGTTGGGCCCTATGGGTCCAGAACCCAATCTCATCTCCTTGCCTTGTTCTGAAAGGCAGCTGAAACAGCCCAGAACTGCCTGAACAGAATGACTAAGCTGGGGACAGAATGGGCCACTACCCTGGGCAAAACGGCCCCATGTACCAGGAGCTGGCTGTGGTTCAGAGGTTCAGAACTGAATGGGAAACTTAGAGCCTCAGTAAGTCCTGATGTGAGCATGCCACTCACAGTAACAGTAGATGAAGGATCAAAAAAGCAGGTTGGGAGAAGGTGTGTGAGATGGGAAACAAGAGGCTGTTGAGCTGTTTCCACTGGCCGGGAATGCACATGAATCTCACAAAGGCTGACTGACCTCAGCCTGGGACCCAAGGCACACTCCAGCAGAGGCAGAACAGAGACGCTCCAGCTCAGCAAAGAGGAGACTCTTTCAGCGTGTCTTGGAAAGGAAGTGAATAGCTTTGAACCCAAGACGAAGTCTTAGAGGACAGCAGGAAGCACTTTGGGTTGAAGGATAATGGATCATGGTGCTGGGGAACTGGAGGGACACCAGGGGAAACCATGGGGTCCTTTGCTTACATTAGAAAAGGGAACACAGCCTCCATGTCGGTTAGGGGCGTGAGTTACACGTAGGACTTGAGAAATTGACAGAGCAACCAAGAACTAAATGAAAAACAGAGAAGCCAGGACACCATGATAAACAGAAGTTAATAAGTAGGTACTTGTATGGAGAGGGTCACAGAGGCAAAAACCTGGTCTGTGAAACAGACAGGTGAGTTGCGTCAACTGCTGCTATCAGATGAAAAGTTCAGTGGCCAGAGGGGACAGATACAGATAATGAGAAGCCGGAAGATAATGAGAAGGGGGCTGTAACTGCAGAGATGGCCCAGACGTGATTGCCCTACAAGAATGTCACAAACACATTGCAGCAATCTGTCTGAAAACCGGAGAAAACAGCCCAGTCCCCCGGGGAAATAACGACGTGCAAACAGGGCTAAGGTAAAGAGCAAACGTTGAATAAACAACTCTTTCGAAAGGTGCTGACACCATGGCTAAACCATGTCCCCCATCATCGACCTGCACTTTTAAAAAAACAATGATGGCTTCACATCAGAAACCAGAACAGTGGGTTTTGAATTTACAACACATAAAAAGGGTGTAAAAGCACCAACAATATGTTGAGGACTGGCATGCAGCACGGAGGCAGAGCATTTGCTTAGCATGCAGGAGGCCCCTGGTGCTGCAAAAGTCAAAAGCTCTTTTAAAAAAGCACAGAACACACCATGGTTCTGGAAAGCTGGGCATGGTGGCACTTGCCTTTAATCCCAGCACTTGGGAGGCAGAGGCAGGGAAATCTCAGGGAATTTGAAGCCAGCCTGGTCTACATATACAGTTCCAGGCTAGTCAGGGCTACACCATGAAAGCCTGACTCACAACAATAAAACCCAAAATGATGATGGTTCCAGTAGTCAAGTTAAGGAGGCCATCTTCCAAAAACCTACAGAGAAGCTTCACTCTGGGAAGCAAATGGCTGAAACATTCTCTTTATGATAAAGAACCAAGCAAAAGCCTAGCATAGTGACACACATCTGTGATCCCAGCACTTGGGAAAGTGGGGAGGAGGATTGCTGAGAGTTTGAGGCCAATGATTCTGGGTTACAGAGAGACCATGTCTCAAAAATACAAAAAAAAAAAAAAAGTAAGAACTGGGCATGGTGACTCATATTTGCAGCCCCAGCATTTAGGAGGCTGAAACAGGGGGATTTTGTGAGTTCAAGACAAACCTAGACTACATACGTAGCGAGTTCCAGTGCGGCCTTGGCTAGAAAGTAAGAGGCTATCTCAAAAACTGAAAAAAGGAAAGCAAGGCTGGGCTGTGGCTAGGTTGGCAGAATGCTTGCCTAGCACACATAAAATCCTGGGTTCCATCCCAACACTTGAGGGGTAGGGGCAGGAGAATCAGAAGCTCAAGGTTATCTTCATGTAATTAAGAGTTTGAGATCAGCCTGGACTACATGAGATTCTGTCTCAACAAACAAACAAACAATAAAAAAATTAAGGCAAAAGAGCAAGAACGCCAGCTTGTACTTCAAACAGACCAGATGTCCTAGTCGGAGCTTGAGACAAGATAAAGGAATGTTTTGAAGAGGGATTTGTCGGCGAAGAGAAACTCTGTTATCATTATGAACAGCTGAACCAAAGGTTCTGAGCTGTCAGAAGTGAGCAAGATGGAGTACTGGAGGCTCCCCTAGGATCAGAGCAGAGCTGAGATCTGATGACTTGAAGATGCTGTCCGGAGCCAGCTGTGGAGATATGCTCTGAGAAGCCCAGCAACTGAGGAGGCTGAGGCAGGAGGATCACGTGGTCAGATTGGACTGCATAGTGAGCCTTGTCTCTTCCTTCCCTCCCCAAAGAAAAGTATACCATTCAAAATGGAAACTTTTTTTTAAATTAATTTTTTATTATTATTTGTGCACGTAGTGTGTGCATGTGAGCCTGCCATGCTACGCATGTAAAGGTCAGAGAACAATTTTTGGGAGTTGGTTCCCTCTTTCTTCCATGGAATCTTAGGTTGTTGGGCTCACATGGCAAGCATTTCTGCCCAGTGAGCCATCTTGTCAACCTCCAAATTGAAAAAATTTCAAGCATAGGATAAGAATAAATCCAACAAAAGACACACAGCACCGTTCTGGAGAAAGCATAAAAACAAAGCCTCCCATTGAAAGACATTCAAGGGACTAGGGCTACTTACTGGTCCTGTGTTCCAGTCCTCAGTTAAAGAGGAAGTCTGGGACACTGGCAGCAGGGAAGTACACCACAAAGACTATACTGGTAGCCACAGGAACCCATTGGGTCCATACAGTGGGTAGAGACAGGCTTAGCCCCATGGGGTGTGGGCAGGGGACTCAGAGCCTTGGAGCAAAGTGAATTGTGACTAAAGAAAGGTACAAGAGGAGGTGCCTGGGATGAGGAGCACCCTGACCAGACACCAGGGGGTGCTCAGGTGTCAGGATGGAGAGCTTGCAGACTTGACTAACAGGATTCTTTGTTAATGTCTAGGGATGGGCTCAGGGAGAAGATCAGGCACCTGGCTGAAGTGTGGCTAAGCACAGAATCTTGCCGAAATAAGTAGTATTTATTATCCACAGAAAACCCAGAGCAGTGCTAAGAAAAAGTGGCAATTGTACCAAATCAGAAGTCTGGGTTGAGTGTGGCAGCAGGTAGGACACGTATGTAAGTCCTAGCACTTGGGAGGGAGAGTCGAGAGAATCCCAAATTTGAGACTAGCTTGAGTAACACTGTAAATTCAAGACCAGCTACACAGCAAGACCCTCAGAAAACCAAAGGCTGGGCGGGGTGGGCACAGGGAGAAGAAGAAAGAAAGAATTCTGAACACCCACCCATCAAGGGCCAAATGCTAAAGGGGAATGCAGCAAGACATTAAAACCATTTTTTATTTAAGAGGTAGACTGGGCTAGGTGTGGGTCAGTGAGAGTGCCCTTGCTTCATTATGCACAAGGCCTTGGGTTTGAGTCCCAGAAACTCAAAAAACAAAACTTAAACTAAACTAAAAAAAATGTATCATATGTGCTTGGACTTGCAGAGCACGGTGGAATTCAGATGAAGGGTCCCTGGAGCCCTGCAGGGGAGGGGACATGCGGGCTAAGGGGCCACACAGAGCCTAGGGGTGCATTCCTCACGTTCCTTGTCTTGCGCCTGCACTGGACAGGCGGGTGGAGGCTTTTCCTGTTCTAATTATGCCTTCTGTACATCTCAACAGTTAACACAGTTCAATAACTACTTTCTATGGAGGGAAGGACATCGCAAAAACTCTATCTTTATGTTCACAAGCAAACAGAACAAAACCTGCAGTAACTAGGGAAAGCCATAAATAAACGCTATCTTTGTCTGTCCAGCCAGTGAAGCCCCAAGCCCCCAGCTCAGGCAGGAACCACGCACGGATGCCTGCTTTTGCCATTACTGCTCTACCCGGGTCTGAAAACCCAAGACAATGCGAAAAGATGTTCAACGGAAATAAGATGTATAACTTCTGGAAAGGAGGAGACCAAAATACCACATTCTTGCGGCCCCCAGAGAGTCGGCGGAAGAGTTCTCAGGATGAATGAGGGGTTCAGGGAGCAGTCAGATGCAAAGTGTGTATTGTAAATCAATATATTTTATTATTTTCCACCAGAAACCAGCCAGAAGATACAGAGGGGGGGGGGAAGTTTCCATTTTAAAAAAATCATAAAAACAACAGCCGAAACCAAAGGCATAAAAGTATTTAGACACTATCCTCCTGAGAACTGTCCTGGTCTACAGAAAGAAAATTTCAAACTACTAAAACGTGTTAAAAATGAAACTTGAGGAAAAGATTAAAAAACAAAAAAAAAAAAAAAACAAAGCATGCTTTTGCACAGAAAGCTTGACTCTTAAAATAATCTTTTTTTTTTTCAAAATTAGTGCACACTGTATGGTTTATCAGATTTTTTAACCGAAATTATTTTCTATTTGCTTGTCTGTTTGTTGAGACAGCTCATGTAGTCTAAGCTAGCCTTGAACTCATTATGTAGCCAAGTCTGGCATTATGTAGCCAAACCTGCCTCCACTTTCCAAGTGCTGGGATGGCAGGTTAGTGCTCTAGCGTTTAGGACCAACCAAAATTCGAATAAGATTTTCTTGAGAGTAAAGCAGGGATAAGACAGCCTTTGGAGTAACACATCTAAGACTCAACACAGAAGAAAGATGCAGACACAGCTAAGAAAGCACAGGGTCCAGGCTCATAAGGTGTATGCCCTGCCTGCGGCGACTGCACAAAGCATCCTTGGTCTTTGTCTCCCGTGACCCTCACAGCAAAGGAAGTGGACCTTACCATCATTTGGATTCCCAGGGTAACACACAGAAGCTCAGGCCAGTCCCCACAAAGCCCCCAGACCACCCAGCTGCCAAGTGACAAGCTCAGCAGGATACCCTGACCATGCCTTCCGTGCTCTCTGCCTTCCTAGACTGCAGTGGTCATCTTTTTCCCACAGTGTTTATCAGCATAAAACTGTGAGCACAGGAGAGTTTGGGGAGGGGGTGTGGGGCAGCCCGGGTGAGAAGGGGGTGTATCTAACAGAGAAGGTGGGGGGAAATAAAATAGGAATTTAGGAAGAAAAAGAGAACGAGGTTTTTGCTCTATGCCAATAACTAAAGGGAATTAGGAAGTTCAGCAGAAGAAAGATTGTTAAAAATAAAATCAGGGTGGATGTGATCAAGATACACTGAATATATGTATGAAATGTTCAAAGAATAAATAAAGTAGTATTTAAGAATAAAATAAAAATTCAGAAGGACAGTAAAATCTGTTTTTGTGTGTGTGTGCGTGTGGTTTTGTTTTGTTGAGGTTGAGAAACATTTTCCCCAGCTTACAAAAAAACAGAATTGTGCAGGAAAAGGAGGTTAGTAAATTCTACCTCTTTAGTTAATGTTTTTGAAACAGAGTCTCATGTAGCCCAGGCTGGCCTTGAACTCACTATGTAGCCCAGACTGGCCTTCAACTCATTATGTTGTTCAACATGACCTTGAACCTCTGATCCTTGTGCCTCCACTGCCCAAGTGCTGGGAAACATAAATTGCTATATGTCAAAACATTATCCATCAAAATGAAAAGGCATATTTCCACTCCTGGCTAAAATGGAGTAATAGAGACCGGATTTACCCCGCTGCCTGCAGCAGCCAACAAAACAACAGAACAAAACAAAACAGACACAAAGCCGTGGAACAATGGTGTCTAGGGCGCCGCACATCAGCTGGCAAAGACAATGACCCCCGTGCAACGGAAACGTCTCGGGGCCTCTCACTGCCCAGCTCTCTTCCCTGAGAGAATTCCCAGGCCTCAGGCAGGAAGGGAGCAAGGTGGAGCCTCAGGATACTTGAGTGAAAGAGCTGAGCAGAGGGTCCGAGGGACTGAGGTAACTGGAGTTCAAGAGACAGGCTGTGGGGGAGTGGGGGCAGGGCCGTGCTGCACAGTGGGAAAACCTGGGGTCCTGCAGGCACTCGTCAGTTGCACAGCAAGCATGGCTGGGGCCAACATGAGCCTGGGAAACAATCCTCTGAGCGCTGCCGCTTCCCAGGCCCAGGAATGGAGGCTGTTCCCACCAGCCAGGGCAGAGGGCTGCAGGCTCACAGGTCTTGGGTCTGGGAAACCTTGCCCAAGTCTTAGGGACCTTTGGCCTGGAGCTGAACATTCTTCCAGACCTGCCTGTGAGAAATCATAAAAACAAGACCTGAAGGATCCAACTCCCAGGCCGCCCCCAACCATCCCCCGCCTCTGTGTGTATGTTTTGAGATAGGGTTACAGCCTGCTTATTCAGTTTCTACAGTGCTAGAGATCAAACCCAGGGCTTTGTGTGTGCTGGGCATGCAGTCCATCAACTACAAAGCTCAAAAATATTTATAGAAATGTAAAGATATTAGGCACTTGCTGAGGCAAAACTCAGGATGTCCGGGGTCCCATAAAACCCATCAAGCAGAAACAAAGCAGGAAAGGGGCAGGGGTCACCAGGCCAAAGCAAATGGGGTGAAGCTGAATGAGACCCCAAGGTACCCACTAAGACTGACTGCAGGGAGCGCAGCTGTAAGACCCCGATGAAAAAAAACGGGAGGAAGAGATGAATATAAGTTCAAGTCAATGCAAAGTGCTGTTGGGGGTTGGTTGGTAGGGAACTGTGGGATAAAACAAGCAGCCATGAAGGCAGCGGGCTGAAAATGGTCCCAAGCAAATGGCAGGGGAGGGTCGCTCACATAGAACGTGTGCTTAGCATGCACAAGGCCCTGACTTCCATCTCCAGCATCCAAAACACAAAGCCAAGCAAGCTAAGCAACTGGTCTAAACTCCCAGGTAAGAAGCAGACTGCAAACTGAGGCTGGGATGTAGCTCCAACTGCAGAGCATTTGCCTGGTGAGCATGAAGCCCTGGGGTCAGTCCCCAGATCACATAAATTCCGGTATGGTGCACAGCTGCCATCCCTGGACTACATGTGACAAACAAAACAGTTACTTTGTCTTAGAACAGCCCATACTCATACTCCTGGGTGCGTTTTCCTTTCTTCTTTTTTTCTTTACTTTAACCCTTGTGCTTAAGATCATTGTTAAGAGTGCCTTTTCAGAAATTAGAGAGACGGCTCCGTGGTTAAAAGTACTTGCTGCTTTTTCAGAAGACCTACATTTGATTCCCAGCAGCCACATGGCAGCAACAACCATCAGTAACTCCAGTCCCAGAGGAGCCAATGCCTTCTTCTGCCTTCTGGGGACACTGCGCTCCCCTGGTGAACAAACATGCGTCCAGGAACACACTCACACGTGCAAAATAAAAATAAATTTAAAAGAAAATAAAAATGTTTTTTGATAGATCCAAATCTGTTTCATACTGGCAAAGAAAGGAAGGGAGAAAAATCAAGCTCGTCAAACTGGATAAAAAAAAAAAAAAAAACCCTCCCACCCCCTCACCCCCTCAGCCCCCACCCCCTACCCCTGTGCCCCCAATGCTTTAAATGTAGACACAAATGGTTTAAAAGAAATAACAAAGTTTCAAATGATGCCAGCAGAAACTCAGAGAATTGAAAGGAAGAATAAAGGAATCCCCAGCTGAGCCAGGCTGCAATGTGCCCAGTGTGCCATGACCATCCCAGCACTGGAGAGGCTGAGGCAGGAGGATTGGGAGTGTGAGGCCAACTTGGATTATATAGTGAGACATTGTTTCAGAGAAAGACAGGGGTGAGAAACACCGGCTGGTGGTCTAACACTTTAGCGGCTGTCTCCCAATAATTAACAGCACAAGTAAGCAGAAAATCAGCAAGCCTGGGGTGGACCTGACCATACAATCACCTAAGGTGGCTTGATTGACAGTGGCAGGCCATCCCCTCTGAGGCATGCTCTTCCCAGTGTGTAGAAAATACTCACCCACACCAGCCTGAATTCTGGGCCTTTACATCAGCCTTAATAGGTTGAGAAGGATTCAAGCCCTATAAAGTATGTGCTTTGACCATAATGGAATTAAATTATAAATCAATAACAGAAAGATCCTTGGAAAATCCCCAAGTATTTGGAAACTCAATAACATACTTTTAAACAAGAAAAAACTCAACAAGGAAATTGGGGAGTGTTCTCAACAGGATGAAAATGAACACCCAGTGCTGAGGGCTAAGAAACGCCACTCAGGAGGCACTCAGGGGAAACGCTTGTCGCCCCAAGGCCTGTGTGAGAAACTGAGAAAGGGCTTGACCCGGGGATCTCAGCGCTCACATCTCAGAACACAGAAAAAGAAAAACAGCCAGACCAAAGGAAGCGGGAGGAGGGAAATGGTCCAGCCGGGAAGTGGAAGCTGGCGGGGAGGGGGTGTCAAAAACAAAAAAGCAATGAGAAAAATCAAGAAACCCCAAATGTGGTTCTTAGAGAATCAGTACAAACTGATCAACCTCTGGCCAATGTGATGGAGTGGCGGGTGAGGGACCTAGAAATTGTCACCATCAGGAAAGAGGGAGGTGGCACCATTACAGCCTCTAAGGAAATATTTTGAACAAGTTTATATTAATAAAACTGACAAGTTAACTAAATGGACACATTTCTTGAAAAACTCAAAATGCCAGAGCTATCAAGAAGCAGGGCCCTGGGAGTGTGCTCACAGTCCAGAAAACAACTCCAGCCTTGCCACCCAAACCCCCCAGGCACATGGCTTCACCAGAAGATCTGACCAAATATTTAAGGAAGCGATAATAGCCATTATAGACATTATTAAAAGAATAAAGAGGAGAGAGTACCTCCCAACTGCACGAGGTCAGATTATCCTATACAAAATCAATGTCATTATAAGAAACCAACAGTGTGGACCACCCCCAACACACACACACACACACACACACACACACACACACACACATACAAATAAAACTAAAAAAATTTTTTTGGAGCGCAGGATCCAGCTCTCCATAAAAAGGATAATACATGGTAATCAACTGTGGTTCATTTCAGGAACTGATGAACAGTTACTGTAACACTGGAAAATCAAAGTGACCCATTGTATGAGGAACTCAACAAAGAAAAACACAAGATGATCTTTGCTGTCCTTTGGTTGTTTGAGACAGAATCTCTTGTAGCTCAGCACTACATGCCAGCACTAACCATGTAGCCTAGGTTAGCTTCAAATATCTGACCCTCATGCCTCCACCTCCTGAGTGTTGGGATTACAAACCACCACCAGGCCCAGCTGACATGATCATCTCATTAAGTACAGGAATGGCATTAGCAAGCATTCATTCCTGACTTAAGGGAGACCACAGCAGCTCTCAGCAGTGGTGTGGAGAACTCCCTCAGCTCCTCCAGAAGGTCCAAGCAAGCCCTCTGCCCTGCTGAGAACCAGAAGGGGCTTGGGATAGTGCTGTCTCCAGGCCCCTGCTGTGTCCTCTTGCATTTCTCCAATGGGGCTACTCACTTGGGCAATCTAGGAGAAGCAGCTGCAGATATGAAAGGAAAGTTGAAAGTGGTTTTACTTACAGATAACATAGGCATCTTATTTGATAAAATCTACCCCCAAAATTGCAAATATGGGTTTGGTAAAGTTGCAAGAGACAAGATGGATACACAAGGTCAAGTTTATTTCCCTGGAATGGCGTGGCATTGACATCTTCAAGATGCCACTTTCCAGTGATATAAAAATATGCCAGGCTTAGTGACAGTTCTGACAGTGTGAGATACCAATACATTGAAAAGCAAAAAACAGAAGGACATCCTTGGATAAAGGGGGCTGCTGAGGGCTAATGTTGATAAGCAGCCCAGTTCTCCCTGAATTTGTAAAAATTAACTGGCAATTGTAAAATTTAAACTGATGGTGAAAGCTGCTGAGACTGAGATAAAATTGTTCTTGTCAGCCCCAAACAACTTGAGAGCCGGGAAGCAATAAAGACCTCCTGCCTGACGGGCTGAGATAACTACTTTCTCAGGCACATTCTGAAGGCCCACCAGAGATTCCTTCTCATTCCACACTCCCATCGACTCTGCACGTATGCACAGATTTCTGCAACAAAGTTTATCTTTAACATTCTTTAAGCCTGCGGCAATGCCTACAAGACACTCTGGATAGAACACATAAGCCCCCAGAGGTACCTCCACCAAGGAGCTGGCGCCAAAGTTGCCCCTGGCTCTTCAAGATTGACCGGTGAACTTTGTTCCCAGGCAGCTTACGTAAATGTCTCCCTTTTCTGCTCTTAAAAACTTCCCGTTGGCCCAATCTTTGAATGCACGCATACTTTACAGTGGCACCAGGGTTTCCTTACAATGTTCTGCAGATCAGATCCCCTGTAAACATCATCACTGGTGATGTTTTTGTGGACAGAATCTAGCAAATGGCCCCAAACAGTCCAAACATCCTTGAACAAGAACAATAAAATCAAAGAGCCCATAATCTGAGAACAAAAACTCTAATCAGGGTGGCATGGGTATAAAACACCGAAATAGATCAAAGGAACAAGATGGTCCAGAGATGAGCACGCAAGACTTGAACAAAATATTTTTTATGACATGTACTTATTTATTTTATGTGGAGGGTATGCACGACACAGTGCTTAGGTGGAGGTCAGAGGCCAACTCTTGGGAGTTGGTTCTCTCCACGTAGGTTCTGGGAATCCAATTCAGGTAGCCAGCTCTTATAGCAAGCGCCGCTACCCACTGAGCTGTCGCTGATTTTTCAGCACAAGGTGGAAAGGCCTCTGGGTGCAAAACTGCTTCTTCAAGAAAACTGGCTAAAACAGCTGAATATCCAAATACAAATAAATAAATAAATAAATAAATGAAAGAAAAATAACAGAGTTCACACCCCATATGAATGTAAAGTCTATTCAAAAAGGAATAATAAGAACACAGAATACAAGAGAAAAATCTTTGTGGTTGGGGGTCATCCAAAGTTGTTTAGGCAACATTAAAAGCACATTCTCTAGAACAAATCGACAAATTGGAATTCATTATTATTATTATTATTAACCTTAATTTGGTTCTTCAAATGGTAACTACAGGGAGGCTGAGAAGACAAGCTAGGGACCAAGAGAGAGAATCTCTGCATAGCATGAGATTCCTTAGGTCTGATCCAGGATTCCTAAGGAACTCTCAAAAATCACTGACTGGAAAGCAAACACCCCAAATGCAAAACATTGGGCTAGGATCTGAACAACAAGGCAGAAAGGGACACATGGAAGAAGCTGGTCAGCAAAATGTGCTGCTGGAGAGACGCGAAGTGGTGACTGGGCTCAGTAACACTAGGCACCACAGGGTAGGCGGAAATGAAAAGGCCAGAAGACTAGCCTGACATGATAGCTCACGCCTGTCATCTCATCTCAGTCCTGTCGAAGCAGGGCAGGATGACTTTGGAGAGTTTGAGGCTATCTGGTCTACCTAGTGAGATCCTGTCTCAAAAAGTCAAAAGAACCAGATGGAGTGGTACCTGGCATGATTTTAATTTGAAGCACTCTACTAGGAAGGCAGAAGTGGGTGAATCTTTGTGAGTTCCAGGTCGTCCAGGGGTACATTCTGTCTCGAAAACAAATAAATAAACAAGCCAAAAGAAGGACTAGAGATGTAGCTCAGCTGGTAGAATATTTGCCTAGCATGCTCAACATGTTCAATGCCCAGCACTGCTTAAACCAGCATGGTAGCACATGCTTGTGAACTAATATTCACCAGGTGGAGGTAGGAGAATTAAGAGTTTAAGGTCTTCTTGGCTTTATAGTGAGCTAAAGGGTATGAGATTCTGTATATATATATATATATATATATATATATATATATATATATATATAT
>CABHPQ010154566.1:28606-39435 GCA_902168405.1 Peromyscus aztecus | reverse complement strand
TTTGTCAATTCAGTCTTTGATGTAAATTATTTATTTCAGATTTGACAGGACTGACTGGTCTCATCTGTTGGGTGAGTGGATGGAGTGAAAATGTCAGAGAGAATTTTTAAAAGGCTCTGTTAATGGGGTTAATTATAGAAAACTTTATAAAGTGGATCATTTACTCTTGACATGGCAGTCACTCAGGCAGTAACTTCGGATGTTCTAGAGTGTTCTAGAGAACTGCCTGTTGAGGAGAAAGTAAGGCAGTCACTGTCTGGGAGTATGTTTACATTGGATATTAAAAATTATTTCTTTTGGGGAAACACAACTTAGAATTAAATTGTCTTTTGGAGTATAGGTATAACAATTTGATGTTAACAAAAATGTATATTGTCATGTTTTCAAATACTAGATATGACCATTTAAGGTAATAGTCCCCTTATCAAATTGTTTCTAACCAACAATTGTGTTTTACTTGAGAAACTCTGTTTTTTTGTCCATTAAATAACAGCTGGCATTGTTAATATTTAAAACAAATATCAAGTTCATTATATAAGAAAACAAGACATATCTTGTAGACACTTTCTGTTCAGATTTATTTCTTACATATTAACTTAAGCTGACTTCTTTTACAAGGCTTCCGGGTGCTTGTTCCTCATGCAGGAGTCTGATGTAAACAAACCGTTAATTACAGTCACCTTATCCTGCTACAGGGCTCTGGTCCATGCTCCAGCCAGTTGAACCTTATGTTAACTTTATATTTAGCCTTATGTTATAGTGATTTATGTTAATGTTGATGTCAAAGTTTTTCTCATGTGACTTTGTCACTTAACGTTCCCCACAAAGGTGTACAGTCATTACCTCCTGACCGATGGTTTGAATTTTTGCCAACTGTTAAGTTTTAACATGGCCCCTTGGGTGGACTAGTTTCTGAGGCACTCTAACTGCTGCTCTCCTCGTCACCCCTCTGTCAGCCTTGGAGCAGTCATGGAGAGATCAGTGCCCCCCAAACCCCTTAAAGCTGTTTGGGCGACCTCTGGAAGGTGAACTAATGGGCCATCTAACTCATCCCTCTTCTTGCCACTCTGGACGTTGTTTATGGGACTCAGAACTAAAACAGCTGGACTGCCTCCTTTGCATCCATTAACTTCTCTCTCTCACCAGCTCAGATCAGTTTAACATCCTTCAGGACCAACTGGACTCCTCAACTGCTGCAGTACTCCACAATTAAAAAGGACCAGATCTGACTACTGCTAAGGATGGATCTGTGCCCTTCTCAGATAACGCTGCTTTCAGGCCAACAGATCTTAACTGGTTTGAGAGGGGACCAGACAAAAATTCCTGGCTCCTCCCCAAGATCACTCCTTTCCTCCTTATTATCCTCATACTTACATTCTCACCCTGTCTTTTACATGTTTTACTTGCTGAACTTCCCCTATACACAAACAAAATGTTCCATGTAAGCTCTCCCCATGACTCTCAACCTACAACAACCCCATTTGTTCTTGACACATCTCAAAAAGACCTTTTAGATGCTGTGGAGAAGCTGGCTAATAAGGACCTGCATCCCTTTCACTCCAGGCCAGATACAATTCTTTCTAGTAGTCCACTGTTTTCTCCTGTTCCCTTCCTTTGATGCTCTGCAGCTCCCTGATACTTCTAGCTCGTTTTGGTAAAAAGTCCTGGCAAAGGGGCCAGTCACTGTCACCCTGAATCAACTCTGTGCCCACATCCTCTCCCTGGCCCACCCTGTCTCCCCACCCTCTGTTCTTATCCCTCCATGAGCATTTCCAGAAAATGTGTTTTCTCTGTAGGCAAATCATCTGCTTTCAGCACGCTAATATTAATTTTCCAAGTCTCCTCAGGAAATCAAGATGGCAATTGCCCTGTCCACTACAGCTGATCCAGTTAAGATTCTCTCCCTGTTACGTGACTTCAATGGGCCCAGAACTAACCCCTCCAACAAATCCCCTTCTCAGCAGACAACGGCTATGATGCCCTGCCCTGCACTTTTTTATATCCCCTCAGAGTTGGGAATGATAGTTTCCTGCTGAAAGACTATACGTCCCAGCTTCCCCTGTGGACTATAGAAGTCATTGCCCTTATAAGGAGCCTGCATCCCATCTTTCCCTGTAGGCATGTTGGCCAGCTCCACACATGGGTGACAAAGATGTCCTCTCGCTGTGAATAAACATGGCCCCATTTAAGTCCAGGAAAGAAAAAAAAAAAAAGAAATATCCAGGTTCTTGTGTCTGGGAGCAATGGACACAGGGTTAGAAGAAGTGGAGACAGTTCATTAGGGAGGAAAGAACTGGGAATGGAAGTGGACTAGTGAGTTGAGGGTAAAGCCCCCAAGGCCTGAGGTCACAAAGCACGTGACTCTTATGGGACATTTACATAGCACCCACCTTCCCCAGCTGTATATGGGGGGCTTTCCTTGCACATACTTTGTTTAATAGGTGAAGCCTGGGTAAGGATGGTAAGGCTTCCAGTCTTTCCTGAGCATGTTCTGAGCATTATTGTATGAAGCCTCCCCCAGGGAGGGGAGGGCTTCCAGGGTTTCTCTACAAACTGAATTCTTCCACGTGTTCATTTTGGTACTGTAGTCACCAGGTCCTACCTCTATTCTCTTGCTGCATAACAGAGGATTCTTGATAGCCAAAGCACTGTGTAACACAACAGTCTGAGAAAAAGCCTGGTTGGGGGGCCTCATCTGTAGAGACTTGGTCATTTCCCAGCCGTCGGTGGGGGAATCTGTTGAGTGTAGATGACACTGAGCATGAGAGGCTGTGAGACATCAGGACTGCCTGCTGCCCAGGTCCCAGTGTGAGGACCCTGTGATGAGTCTGGATTCGTGCCGTGGGATGAGAGGTAGGACTCAGAGGAGTGGAGACGGACTCTGCTCACAGACAGCTGCCCCCAGATCCCAGGCTCATTGTGGCCTACAGCAATTCTATCTGTTGTTGAGTCCAAATGGTGCTCATGTTAGGGCTTGGTGACTGGAGCTGCCTGGCTTGGTACTGGTAGGACTGCAATCACTGCTGTCTCTGAGATCTCTCTGTGAAACCATGTCATGGGAAGGAAACGTGAATACCTAGTCCCACCCTGCATGGGTAATTTACAGTTGAAAATATCTTGTCCTCCTCAGTCCTACTGGCTAGTAACAGAACAGACAAGAGGTATAATTGCATTTGGCATGATTTTGCTGCCACTGGATTTTGGTTAATGGGGTAACTTACAATTTTACACTTCAAAATATCAGCATCCATTCAAACTGAGTACATTAGGAGCAATTAGAGGAGATTATGGATTTGAAATGAAGAAGGAGATACATTAATATGTCTAATTACTATGTTAATTAGACATCCGGGCCATAATATTTCATACGTAAATGGTAATGTTGATGGAGCTGTAATTACTATTATTGGTAGAAGTATTATGGAGTGCAAAATGAATCTCTGCTATTCTGCTCAGCAGTAAATAACAGCCTGGTCCTTGGGGGAACCTGTGTGTAAGTCTGCCCACTCCCTGCCTTCCAGGGACCGAGTGACTCAGGAGTCAGTTAATAGAAAACTTGTAGTGGGGGGGATGTTAGCATCCCCATCATGCCCTGTCATATGCTGCCTGCCTGTGAATGTCTGATGAGTTCCTAGAAAGAGTGTAGCTAAGGAATTTCAAGGAAGTTGCTGGACTCCTACCTTTTAATGCCCTGGGAAGTCAATGTCTTAAATTACACGTTAATTTCTGCAGTTTTCCAAGTCCAGGCTGCTGCAGAGTTTTGGGAGGGTGCCAGCAGGGGCTGCCTAGGATGCCTAGGTCATAGAGGAGGAGTTGTGCTAATATTAATGTCAGATATGGACTAGTATGACCAGGTAGAATGCCCTGGGTTTGCCAATAGCTAGCTTTTCTGATTTTAAAACTTGTAGTTCAAGCCCAGTGTAGTGTTTTACACCTGTACTTTAGGGCTTGGGGCCCAAGATAGGAGGGTTTCCATGAGTTTGAGACCATCTTGGATTATATAATGAGTTCCTGTCTAGCCTGGGCTAAGAGACTCTGTCTCAAAGCAACAGAAAAGCGAAACAATCTCAGGAGCTCTGCATGCTAGGGTCCTATCCTGGCTTGAAAAGGGAATGTAAGGTCACACGTTCCAGAAACCTGATCTGTCCCAGGAAAGCCATGTGTTAGTCCACTCCAGGCTCTACATACTACATCTCAGTGAGTGAGATACTGCCTCAGCCTGTGGGATTGGCCATATGGCCAGCTATCCTAGGGTATGGGATCCCAGCTGCCTGGCTCAGGTTTCTGCTTGCAAAGTGGCTTTACGTTCTGGAGCAGCAAGAAAGCATAAATGAGAGATCTTAGATCCCAGTATGCTTTAAAAATGTTCAAAATTCATATCAGGTTACTGTGGGATAATGTTCTTGTACACTAAAGATTTGTCACTTGAATTGGTTTAATAAAATGCTGACTGGACAGTAGCCAGACAGGAAGTATAGGTGGGCTGAGCAGATTAGGAGAATGCTGGGAAGAGAAAAGGCAAACTGAGGAGTCACCAGCCAGACACAGAGGAAGCAAGATGAGAATGCCGAACTGAGAAAAGGTACTAAAGCCACGTGGCTAAACACAGGTAAGAATTATGAGTTAATTTAAGTGTAAAAGCTAGCCAGTAATAAGCCTGAGCTAATGGCCAAGCAGTTATAAGTAATATAAACTTCCGTGTAGTAATTTGGGAAGTTGTTGGCTGAACAGAAACCTCTGCCTATAAATGGCACCTCATATTGGGCGCCAAATGTAGAGGAAGTTTCTCTGGTCCCACCTGGTCCTGCAGTCCCATATTTCTCAGGTCCCACCCAGCCCCATGGTCCCGCAGCCATTTATAAAATAATCAGAGGCTTATATTAGTTATGAACTGGATGGCCTATGGCTCAAGCTTCCTGCTAGCTAACCCTTATAACTTAACCCATTTCTATTAATCTATAAGTTGACGCATGGCCGTGGCATTACTGGTCTGCTGGCATCTTGCTTGCCATCTCCTTGGGCAGAGGCTGGCATCTCCCCCTCTGTCTTTCTTCTCTCTGTATCTCTACTTGGATTTCCAGCCTGGCTATAAGCTTTCTTGCTGTAGGCCAAAACAGCTTTATTTACTAACCAATGGGA
This sequence comes from Peromyscus aztecus, assembly GCA_902168405.1. Lineage (NCBI taxonomy): Eukaryota > Metazoa > Chordata > Mammalia > Rodentia > Cricetidae > Peromyscus > Peromyscus aztecus. The sequence goes on along the minus strand of CABHPQ010154566.1, from coordinate 34,296 downwards.
ACAGCATATATTCACAGCGTACAGAAAGACATCCCACAGCATCAGGTTTTTAAACATGATGGTTTAAATGTGGCCTTGAGTTTTGCATGCAACCTTAAGCATGAGCTCAACCATCATGATGTAGAAGACAGAGTGAGGACCCTCTTCTTGAGAGTCCTTGAACTCAGGGTATCTTCCAGTCATGGGTGGGAGCCCCTCAATGACTTATCTAGTATCCACTCTACTTCTTGTTGGAAATGCCATCCAGGACACACAGGCTCAACTTGAGTCACTCTTCAAGTATCAGGCCTGTAGCTTCTCACTTCCCCATAGCATAGAAGGATCTTTCCTTTTAGGGAATCTACCATCCCCAGGGGATACAGGTAGAGGAGGTAGATAAAGAGGCCTGAGTTTTCTGTGCCAGTGAAAAGGTATACCAACTGGGCAAAGCCTTTGGTGCAGGTGAAGCTGCGGGACATCACTTCTTTCATATACTTTGAATCCTCTGCAGAATAATAGGAAACAAAGCAATGGTCCAGCCAGTTCCTCACTTTCCCCAGATGCCTCTGCTGCTGCCTGGGTGATGACTTTTCTTGCTGAGCCTAGATCTTGTTCCTTCTGAGTACAGCTCAATGGTCTTTTGTTTGATCCCATTAACTTCTTTCATATACCTTCCCCCTCCCAACTGCTCAGATCTCTCAGGTTGGTTAAAGTTGTTAGCAGACAAAGACTCCTCCAATTCTTACAGATTCCGGCTTTGCCGTGTTATCAGGGTCAGGCAAGGCCTCCAGCATCTCTGAACCGAACCTCTGCAATTACCCTGTTCTTTCCAACCTGGTCAGGTAGTGAGTTCGAAGCCATTAGAATCTGGTGTTAAATAAACTCCACATGTGGTGCTCAGTGATCTCTGCTCTGCAAAGAATGGAAATGAGTCTCACAGCTTCTGGAGGCTTCCATGTGACCGTGCCTTCAGGTGGAAACTGAGGGTCTTGATGACACTTCAAGCTTCGTGCGGTCAGAAGTGCCCATTGTCCTTCCACTTTCTGTTTCCCTTCCTGGCATGCATCTGACTCCAGAGCCTGCTCTCCAGAGAGTGCCGGGCCTCAGGACACACAGGCTCCACTGGAGTCACTCCTCAAGTATCAGGCCTGCAGTTGCTTACTTCCCCTGCGGCACAGAGAGGGCTTTAATTGCTCTCCTGCCGGCTCTTCCAGATGACCAAGCTAAAATAAGCTTCATTTCCCTGAGGGTCTCTTACCTGCCACGGTTTTTATGTTAACAACTGCTTTAAAAAGTAGAAAACAGAAACTGATTCAGGATGAATGGAAGTATATGGAGAGTGTAGGGGGAACAAGAAAGCAGAGGGAAGAGAAAACAGGCCAGGGCTTAGGAAGGGCTGGGAGGCCGGGAAGCAGGGTCTCAGGCTGGTTCCTCTGCTGTGTGAGAGGCTACGGCACCTGCCTCTCATCCTTCATGACTAGTGGGCATGTGACCACACCCTAGCTGGGCCAGCTAGAGTCTCATTGTAATTTGGAACCATGCCTCATTTCAAGGTTCCCGTGAAAGGCAAAGGGGGAGGGGGAGGACATTTCAGTCCCAGTCAACTTGGAGGGACATCTGGGCATGCTTAGGGTGTGTGTGCTTGCTGGCAGTTGTTACTAGAGAGTTGGGGGTGTTAGTGCTTGAGCTGAGTATTAGACAGAAAGAGTGTGTGACTTAAAAGGGAGGGGCATTTGAGAATTCTAGCAGCTTTGTTTGGTATCTGAGGGTGATGGATCATCTTTCCAATGAGACTTTGTCTGGGTGGAGTTTTAATGCACCAGACTCTCTCTTGTGAAGGGGAAGATGTCCACCGTCACTCATTCCTGTCCAGGTTTACATTCCTCAGAGATCCTCGCAGCAACTTAAAAAGAAAATGCTCTCGCTGATTAATTGGATGCTGCAGAATGATCTTTCCCCCTGTCTCTGATACTTTTATTCGTTCTTTGAACACTCAGCTTCCCAGACAATGTGCGTGTTATTATGCATGTCTTGGCTCTGCTCACTGACACTCAGAGATGGATGGAGCTGGCCAGCTTCGCTTGTACAGAGTCAGGTGTGCAGCAAACAGCCCTTACTTTCCTTCAGAGACCAATGACAGATGCCCAGGCAGGCTTTGAGGTCAGGGGTGGGGTCAGTCATGGCATTCTTAGCAAGAGGGGCGGAGGGAACAACATGACTAAGGTCTATGGGTTATCCTCTAGGCCCAGCCTGCAGGTGGAGGAGCTGGCAAGGTGACCCCGTCCCCCAGTGACATCACGGACCCTAATGCTCTGGGCAGCTGTCAGAGCCCCACTGTCACTGCTTGTTCCTTCTCCGTGTCATGAGCAGCTGTTTCACTGAACAGCAGGCTCTCACTTTTCTATATAAGTCAAACCCTGTCAAGTTCTCCGGGAGGAGGTTGGAGCACCCTGTGGATCCACTTTTCCAGATAGAGGCTTCTTCCCAGTCTCCTGCCACATGCTATTTATAGACAGAGTGAGACTTCTGTCCACAGACTCTGCTTAAAGCAGGGTAGTCCTTAAAAAACTTGCAACATATGCCACTAATGCATCAGTAGTGGAGACAAAATAAAATCACAAGGAACACTCAAATCACACTAAAAACGAGCAGAGAAAAGGGTAAGCAGAACAAAGAAGTGTTGAGGGAAGAAAATAGCTGGTCCATGGTGATCTTGAAGCTACAACTAGATCAATAACTGTATTAAACAAAATTTTCATAAACATCTTAAACCTGCATAAAACACCTTGAAGGCAGATATGATCTGACTGGATGAAAAAGCAAGGCCTTGTACTGTGCTTTGCTGAAAATACAGGTGGAAGTGTGCAGATGGGTGTCTTAGTTCTATTGCTGTGACGAGACACCATGATCAAGACGACTTAGAAGAGAAAGCATTTAATTGGGGGCTCGCTCACAGTATTAGAGGGCTAATCCATTATCATCATGGTGGGGACAGTCGTTGCAGGTAGGCAGACATGGTTCTGAAAAAGTAGCAGAGAGCTTCACATCCCAATCCACAGGCAGTAGGCAGAGGGAGGAGGGCAGGGAGAGGGCTGGGCCTAGCATGGACTTTGGAAACCTCAAAGCCCACCCCCAGTGACACACCTCCTCCAACAAGGCCACACCTCCTAATCCTTTCTAAACAGTTCCACTAACTGAGGACCAAGCATTCAAACTTATTACCCTATTGGGGCCATTCCCATTTAAACCACACAATGGGAGAGGAGGCAAATGCTGTCTTCAGGAACTTGGGAACAATCCCACATCTATCAGTTAGTACAGACCTCAGAACATAGTCTCTGGGCAAAAAGGGATGTTGTATGGGAACAGAGGTCAATTAGTCAAGAGCCGTGATCCTGAGCGTGCAGGCAGCTAATAAAAGCACTTTTAAGTATGTGCAGCACATACTGATTGAACTGAAAAGAGGAGACAGATCCATAATTACAGTGGGATGATAACCTTCACCTTGTAATCAATGCGGCAAGTAAACAGAATCAGCAAGGGCCCAAGATGGAGTTGTGCTCTGCCAACTAGATTTGATGACACTCGGGACAGTTATGCAGAGGCAGCGGCAGCAGTGGTGACGGCGGCGTGAGTGGCTTTGCTAAGCAAACGGGGGACATCCACCGGGGTTTGCCAGCAGACACCAGCATCTCCTGGTACTGGAAGAAATTTAAGTTGCAGGAAGTGTATTCTGTAGTCAGAAAAGAATCAAATGAAAATTCTACAACCAAAGGATATTTAGAAAATGCCCTCATTAGGAAATCAAGGAACAGTCTCCTAAGTATCTTGGGGGTGGGGGGCAAAGGAGGTGAGAAGGTGTTTCTCATTGAACCGAAATGAAAACATCTCTAAACTGGGTTCCGTGGCTAACGTAATGTGGGAGGATTACACAGCATTAAATATTTATGTTAAAAAAGAAAGGTTTCAGATGAGAACAGAAGTTTCTTTCTTAAGTGACTAGAAAAGAATCAATCGATTCCAAAACAACCAGAAAAAGGAAATAGTCAAACTAAGGGTAGCAGGAAGGGACAGAGGATTTAATGGTCACCTTGGGGAGAATGGCACTGCGGTTGGCTGCCTCTGCCCGCCAGGAGACCACCTGCAGGTCAAGACCGTGCCTGGCATCGCAGCTACTCAAGTGTATTTACAAGGAGAAGGAAAGGCTTGTTGAGCTGCTAGGGTTGAACACACATGCTTATCATAGAAGGTTCTACAGGAAAATGATGCTGCCCTCAGAAGAGGTGATGGAAGAGAATCCAAGAGTTAAAATAAAAACAAAAGCAGCTGAAGAGGCAGAGCCGCCCAACCGCTTGCTCTGGGGAGAAACAGAACTTTGCCTTGTGGTTCCTCAGGCTGCTGCAGAAGACACTGGGCTTGGGTCCTTTTCTGAACCAATCACTGGCCAGGAAGACACCGGTTCTGATTGGACAAACCAGGGTCCCAGCCTCGGAGCTTGAGCCACAGGGACTAACTAGCCATGAGGGGAGGGGAGTTTTCCTCAGACAGACATGGGTGCTGTGACTAGAAGAGAAGGGTGGGAGCTGGGAGGAAGCTAGGAAAGAGGCGTCCGTTATGCAGAAGTAGAAGTTTGTCCACCCATCCGCTCCCCTCTATTTATTATGAATTTCTGTAGCTTGCCGCTGAAACAAGTGATCACAAACCCAGTGGCTTAAAACAGCTGCTTAGACTCTGGCAGACTGGTAGTCAGACACAGAGGAATCTGGAGTGCCATGCTCCTCTGAGAACTCTAGGAAGCCCCTGCTTCCTTGTGTTGTGTGGCTTCTGTAGGTGCCGGAGTTCCTCACCTTGTGATCCCGGCCGGCATCTTCCACCTGGCACTGTGGGCAGAGTCCTTGCCTGGCTGGCTGCATCTCTGTGTCTTTCTTCTCTCTTTGTCCCTTTCTTTCCTCTACTTTGCCCCTTGCAAAGACCCTCTGATGGCTGTGGATCACCGGGATAGTCCTGGATAGTTCTGCTATGTCAAGGTCTGATGGTAATAACACAGACTTGCTCTTCAACTTAATTCTCTTTGTCAAGTTGAGGGGTTCTGAGGATCAAGACGTGGACATCTTCGTGGATTGTCATTCCGGGGCCCCACTGAGAACTGTCTGTGGATCAGGAAGTATGGGATGGTGGAGAGAAGAAGAGTTACTCTGGCCTCTGACTCAGAGAATTTCGGTCGGCTAGAGAAATGATGGTTGGGGTGCAGCTTGCCTGGGCTTTGCTCCAAGTTCATTGTCTGTCTGGGAATTTTGTCTGGAGCAGAGAGGTAGATCTTGAATGCAGGGGTGAGTGGGTGGGGGCAGACTACATGTGGAAGGTACTAAGTACCCTGAAATAGGGGCTATTTGTCACATTTGGTTGGTTTTAAGCAAGGTCATTCCCAAATTTGTCTCTAGAGACAGTATAAAAACTTAAGCAAAATGGAGAGATGGCTCACCAGTTAAGAACACTGGCTCCTCTTCTAGAGTTCAATACCCAGCAAACACATGATGGCTCACAACCATCTATAATGAGACCTGATGCTCTTTTCTGGTATGGAGGTATACATGCAGCCTGAGTACTCATTAGTAAATTAATTAATCTTAAAAAAAGAAAATAATAAATCTCTCTCTCTCTCTCTCTCTCTCTCTCTCTCTCTCTCTCTCTCTCTCTTTCCCTCTCTCTCA
>CABHPQ010154566.1:0-28506 GCA_902168405.1 Peromyscus aztecus | reverse complement strand
TGGCTCCTCCCTCAGGTTGTCTGGGCATCCTCACTGTGATCTCAGATGAACTGGGATGATAGTCCCCCATAAACCAGGAGGTAGGTAGATCATGCCAACAAGCTAAGGAGCCATGAGCTGCTGTGATTTCCTCCTGGAGAGAAAGGGAAAAGGTCAGAAGGTGTACTTGCCCCTGTGGGTGGGCCAGGCAGATGCACAAGGAGCCCTGTGCTCAGGGACCTTCTGTTTGTTCTGTGACTAGAAGAGGAGTCAGTGGGTGTGTGGCATGTCTCTGCCCTCCAGTGACTTATAGATGAAAGGAAGTAGGGAAGCTTTGAAGTCACGGGCTGTAAAAGGAGAGTTTTAAGTCCCTTGTAAACCTGCTGTTGTATGGGTTGCAGCCCTGAGTTTCTCAGACAGCATGTTGGACCTTGCAAAAATGTCTGACTGTCCCAGCACCCTCTTTATTGATTTTCTTCAGGAGTGGAGGCCAACAGTGGCATGGGATAACCATGACATTGCTTCAGTGGACACAGCTGCACTCTGAGGTTTCTTAGAGGGAACCATATGCCCTGATTATCAAGTGTGCACACTCACTGTGGTGCTGAGAGTGATCTCCTCCCTGCCTAAAAAAGGGTTATAATGTGTGTGTGTGTGTGTGTGTATGTGCATGCATGTGCATGTACATGCATGTGCATGTGTGCCTATGTGTGTGTATATTTATGTGCATGCATGCATGATCATGTGTGTGTGTGTGTGTGTGTGTGTGTTTGGAATCATGTATGCAATGGCACATGTGGAGGTCTGTGAACAACTTGTGGGAGTTGGTTTTCTCTTTTTACCATGTAGATCTCGGGGACTGAACTCAGGTGGGCAGCCTTGGCAGCAAGCACCAACACCCACCAAGCCATCTAGTCTGCCCAAGTGAGCTGCTTCCTGCATAGCTGACTTCCCTGCCACCATGCCTCTCCCCAGGTCTCACAGGCATGTATGTCCTACCTCACTGTGTCTTCACACAGCCCGCCGGGCTGTGTGAGCATTTGGGCACTGTTGTGACTCCCTTCTTCTGTCTCTTCTCATATGTGTTCTTGGTCACTCAGGCAGGGCTCATCGTGGTCTCTTCTACAACTGACCTTCTCGTATCTCCCTTGCTCTACCATTTTAGGTCTTTTCACTGATTTCCTTTGGCGGGGAGTAAGAATTAAAATTCTTTATTTTCTCTGTGACTTCCTTTTCTCCTTTTATTCAGTACAAATAAAGGAAGACAACTCCAATGCTCTACCCCCTTGTTTTCCCACTGTCTTGAGGGAATGTGTCTTCACACTTCTTGGGACATCTCCTTTGGGGCAAAATGGGGCTTCATGCTGGGAGAGAAACCAAAGAATTTACCTCTCACACTGGCATTGATGATGTCTTAACAAACCACCGACAGCTCAGTGTCTTAAAAGCACATGTTTATTATTGCACAGTACCAGACACCAGGGTTCCTGGAATCTAGGCAGCACTGCATCATTCTAGAGATGTCCAAGCAAAGTCCATATCCTTGCCTTTCTTATTTGTGTGTTTTAGATGGTAGAGTCTTTGGTATATCCCTTGGCTCAGGGCCCCCTCCTTGTAATACTCCAGCTCTGAGCTTCTGTTGTGCTTCCTCTAACTTTAACTGCGACCCTCCTTATCTCCTTTCAGGGGCCTGAGGATTACTCTGGGAATCTTAGTACTACTTGTGAGGATAATTTCCAGAGAGCTTAATTTAATTACCTATGCACTTCTTAATTGTCATGTAAGGTCACACTTACATGTTTCTGGGAGTTGGCTTCTGAGGATTGGCTGTTGCTCTGTCTGCCTTGTGTAGATACTGTTTAGTTTTGAACTACTTAAAGGTTTTGATTTTTTTAAATAAAATTCTATTTTAGGCAGAGAGCAGAGTAGGTGCATATATGAATATAAATCCTATTTTATAGATCCATCTTATGGCTACAAGTATAGCTGATTCTAAATAAGTTGACCAAGACAGACTCACAGATTGCTGTCTTTGGAGAGCTGTCCCAACATTGAATCTGGACAGCTAGCTGGCTGGAGTGGCTCTATATACTTGCTTATTTTCTACTTTCTATGTCAGGTAGGGGGTATCTAGCTCTAATCAATTTCCCCCTCATATCTGGTGGTTTCTGCTTCTTGGGATTTAGGTTCTGTCTGTAGGGTCTCAAATATTGATAGTTGTCATATCTTTGTAGTGAATTAAATAATTGACTCCCTTTGTCATTATAAATAAGTCACTTAACTGATGCTACTTTGCTTTGAAGTTGACATCATCTAACATTAATGTATCTACTCCACTTTTTTTTAATCAAGCATTAAGTGACCCCTTTCCTATCTTTTTACTTTATCTGTGTCTCTAGGCAGCACATAATACACTCTTGCTTTTAGCCATTCCTAACAGTCTCTGCCTTTGAATTGGGCTGTTTTGCCCATTCATATTTAATGAGGTTACTGATATTGTTGGTTTTAAATTTACTCTCTTATTTTTTTAATCTGATACTTTCTTTGTTCTAGTCTTTTTTTTTTTTTTTTTTGGTTTTTCGAGACAGGGTTTCTCTGTATAGCTTTGCGCCGTTCCTAGATCTCGCTCTGTAGACCAGGCTGGCCTCGAATTCACAAAGATCCACCTGCCTCTGCCTCCCAAGTGCTGGGATTAAAGGCGTGCGCCACCACAGCCCGGCTATTGTTCTAGTCTTTTAATGCCTTCTTTTGGGTTAATCGTTCATTTTTATAATTCTAATTTATCTCTTTTGTTATCTTGTCAGCCATACTTCTTAATTTTGTTGTTTTAGTGGTTGAGTTTGGGTTTGTAGGGTATATTTCATATTTCTGTGTCTACTTCCAAGTGATATGATGTAGCTTCATGTCTAATGTAAGAACCTGATAAGCCCAAAGGTTTTTTGTAGCATGAATCTTAAAGAGTCTTATTAATAAAATCAAACCTGAGCCAGGTATTGGGACGAACACTGGAAGGTCAGAGAGACAGAATAAGCCACAGCTATCTCACCTCGCTGGATCCTCAGCTGGTCTTGTTTCCTCTGACTGGAAGCCTCTATGTCCTCATATCCGAATGACTCTCAACTGAACTGCTGCTAGAAGCCTGAATGCTTAACCAGCCCAAATGCTTCTCCAGGCCAAATGCCTACCCAGGCCAAATGCCTTGAGTTTCTTCACGCCTTATATACCTTTCTGCTCTCTACCACCACTCCCTGGGATTAAAGGCTGGTTTACTGGGATTAAAGGCGTGTGTCACCACGCCTGGCCGTTTTCAATGTGGCCTTGAACTCACAGAGATCCAGAGGGATTTCTGTCTCTGGAATGCTAGGATTAAAGGCATATGCTACCACTGCCTATCCTCATGTTTAATATTGTGGCTGTTCTGTCTCTGACCCCAGATGAGTTTATTAAGGTACACAATATTTTGGGGAACACAATACCACCACAGTTTTTGTTCTGAGTCTCTGAGTCATTTCTCTACATTTTCTATTTCCTCCTCCTCTTCCACTTCTAATACTTCTAAGTGCTTTCATAATCCTAAAAAACAGGACCTGGGTCATCACAAGCAATACCCCACTCCTGGTACTATTTTCTATTCTAATTAGGTAGAACTGTCAACCAGACACAATCCAGAGTCATTTGAGAGAGTTTCAACTTGGGGATTGCTTTAATCATCATCAACAACTTCTCCTTCTCCTTCTCCTCCTCCTCTTCCTTCTGCTTCTGCTTCAACTTTCTTTCTTCACACACACACAACTATAAAAAATACTGTACATTGCTATTTTTCATTTAAGTAGTCAGCTCTATTAAGAGTTTTAAGGGTAAAAACAATTACCTTCACATTGCCCCACATTCCTCATATGATTTTTCCTTTTGTACAGTTCCAGGCCTCCATCTGTTCTTATTTTCCCTTTGCTTGAAGGATGTTATTTATCATTTCTTTCATTGTGGTTTTACTACAGATAATAATTTTAGCTTTCTCATGCACCAATTTTTCCTTCATATTTGAAAGCTCTTCTTGCTAAGAAATGACTTTAGATTGACTGTGGGCTCGTGCACGAGCATTGTGTATACTTGTACACACAGGTGTGCATGTTTTCCAAAACTTTATAGACACTGAACCACCATCTTTTAGCTGGCAATTTCTTTTATGTATGCGTGAATGCACTTATGTGTGTGTGTGTGTGTGTGTGTGTGTGTGTGTGCACATATGCATGCAGTTGATTGTGCACATACATGTGGAGGAGGTCAGAGATTAGCACCAGGTATTTTCCTCAATAGCTCCCCCTCCCCTTTATATTTTGAAACACATCTAACTGGGACTCCTTTATTTGGCTAAACTGGCTGGCCAGCAAGCTCCACAGCTCTACCTGTCTCTGCTACCCAAGCCCTGGGTCCCAGACAGGTCTACTGCTCCTGACTTACATGGGTGCCGGGGACTTGAACTTGGGTCCTCATGCTTACTTGGTAGGCACTTTACCAACTGATCGATCTCCCCGGTCCCCTAGCTGGCATGGTTTGACGTATTGTAGCATGAATCTTAGAAGGTCTTATTAATGAAACAAACCTGAAGCCGGTTCTTGGGGTGAACACTGGAAGGTCAGAGAAATAGAACAAGCCGCAGCTATCTCGCCTCACCGGATCCTCAGCTGGTCTTGTTTCCTCAGACTGGAGGTCTCTGAGTCCTCATCCAGAATGGGTCTCAGCTGAACTGCTGCTAGAAGCCTGAATGCTTAACCAGCCCAAATGCTTCTCCAGTCCAAATGCCTCTCCAGGGCAAATGCCTCTCCAGGCCAAATGCCTCTAGTTTCTGGTCCTCACGCCTTATATACCTTTCTGCTCTCTGCCACCACTCCCTGGGATTAAAGGCTGGTTTACTGGGATTAAAGGCGTGTGTCACCACGCCTGGCCGTTTCCAATGTGGCCTTGAACTCACAGAGATCCAGAGGGATTTCTGTCTCTGGAATGCTAGGATTAAAGGCGTATGCTACCATTGCCTATCCTCATGTTTAATATTGTGGCTGTTCTGTCTCTGACCCCAGATAAGTTTATTAAGGTACACAATATTTTGGGGAACACAATACCACCACAACGTATGCTATTGCCCTGGCCTATTTTCTTCTCCACACACGTTGACTATTTTTCTGCTTTTAAGGTTTTCTTCCCCCGTCTCTGGCTTTGAATTTACCAGTGTGGTCTTCATGTTTGCTCTGTGCAAGATGGAGTAAGATTTTTTTTTTTAACTGGAGGTGATTTATGTCTTCATCAAATTTAGAAAATGTTAGTCATGCTGTCCCCTGCCTTTCCTCTCCCAGAAACTCCCCCTGCCTGATATTTGGTCACTTGGAGCTTTCCAAAACACATGAATATTGTGTTCACTTTTGAAGCATGTCGACTTAATTTTACACAGTTTCTAATCTGGCACCTTCAACCTCAGTCACTCCTTCCACCTTTCAGCATTTATCCCGCTCTTGCATCCACCCATGGTATTTATACCAGTTGCAGACCTTATGTTTTCTATTTTGAGAATTCCAGTTGGCATCTTTTAAAGAAATGCCTTGTGTGGGTCAGTTTTGATGGGTTAATATTCTTCATGATGGAACCCTGGCCTGGGTGCCAGTCTTTGGTGGCTTTTCTTTGTAGTGTGCAGGATGTTTTTCTGTCCCTGTAAGCATTCCTGGCTTTCTTCTGTACCACGGTAGTATTCTTCTGAAATTGTTTAATGTTCTCATGGTTTGCTCTTGCGCTTTAAGTGGAGAGAAATGCTGTTTAGCCAGAGTGAACTTTTCACCCTGAGCTCTGACACTGCCCTCTGGTGCAAGTGGCCTCTCTTCCAAGACTGGAGTGATCTTTGGTGGCTGTTCCCTTGAATCCAGAGGAAGGGTCATTTTTTTCCTGGTCTGGGGCGGCTTTTCCCATGCCTGGCCTGGTCAGCAGAGTGCTGCATGTTCAAGAGGAACTCTGTAGCTCTCTAGAGTTTTTATTGTACACGCTATTGCTCCCTGGCACTCTGACCTGCGTACTTTAGGCTTCTGGCTTTTGGCTACCCCCAGCCCTATCTCCTTAAGCCAGAGGAAATTGGGGCTTATCCAGCAGGATATTTTGGCAAAAATACCTTGAGAGTCTGATACGAGAAAGTCACCTGTTAGGTTAGGTCGACAGTTTTCCTACCTAGAATTGTAAGTATGGATCTTAGTGCTGTGACCTGATCCTCTCTGCTCATCACTCCTCACCTGGAGGCTGCTGAGGACTGTGTCCATTGCTGTGATGTGTAGCAAGCCCTGTGACCAGCCTCCTTCCATGTCTTCAAGGTCTGATTTCTCCCCTGTCGCTATCTAGGTTGTTCTGCCCGGAAATACTGACTATTGTTTCTTTTCTCTTCCAAGCAAGGTGCTCGTGCTTAAATGTGACCCTGCAGGTAAGTTCTAACCAGAGGTCACAGCGATTGCCCTCTGCTTCTTCCATGATGTGATTCTAGTCCGGTCACTCAGGCCTACTTCAGCCTTTTGATGTCTTGTGTTGTTCAGTTACCTGCATGCTGTGGTTACTGAAACCTCCTCAGATCTTATTTCCCTGTATGATGGTAACATTATAGTATCCACAATGATTTTTTTTTGCTTCAATATTGGCCATTGAGGGACAAGTTTGAGCAAATTTGTGTCAAAAATTCTGTTTAGGAGGGACTTTAGAGATGGCTCAGAGGTTAAGGGCACTTAATGCTCTTCCAAGGGATTTGAGTCCTAACACCCACATTGGGAGGCCCACAGCCACCTGTAACTCTAACTTCAGAAGAATCTAGAGCCTCTTCTAGTCTCTGCAGGTACTCCCACCCATGTGCACACACGCATACCCACATACATAAATAAAACAAGTCTTTAAAAATGATTAGAAAAGAGCAAAATTGCAAATTCAGGAGCCAGGTCTCACCAGGAGCATGCATGTCCTTCTTCATGTTTTAGATGGACCCATGCGTGAGAACTGTCTACAAGTGCATATTTCAAATACAGGTGAGCCTTTGATTATATGGAGATCATTACATTTTGTAGAGGTCCTTGACCTGACAGATTTTGGGCTTTTGGAATCAGGCTGTCTTTTCAATGGGTTCTGATTCATCAAGCCGCCTCTTAGAGAGTGTTTATTTAACCAACAGCACTTGTGGTGGCAAAGCTTTTGAGTAGCACATCGAGTGTTCTGGGACCTGGCTCTGTCTGAGACACGCTACAGGGACTTGATTAAGACAGCTGGCATGTAAGTGCCACACCCTAGTGCACAGAACCCTGTTATTACAGAGTAGAATAAAACAGTTACTGCAAAACACCACAATTTTGAAAGTAAAGGTTACACAAGAGCATGAAATTATTTCAAGTTAATTTTGCACTCTGCCTTTGACGCTGATTAGTGTAAAATGTAATGAAATGTAATTTTTGCTAAACAGCTTAACCAGAAGTATAGCATAGAAACCTGTAATTAGTGCTGATTGATACCAAGTCTTTCATGTGTCAGAGGAAACCTGAGTGCACCACAGTGGTTAACAAGGTGACCCTGGCAAGGACAGGCAGCTTGGTCTTTGGGAAGTGGGCCTGCCTCTGGTGTTCTATTTGTGATTATGTTTGGGGCCATAAGAACACTGCTAACCACCATCCTTCTTTCTGCAATAGGAGCTTCTGGCAGACAACAGCAGTTCCTTTGTGTGAATGTGTGTGTGCATGTGAAAGTGTGTGTATGAGTGTACATGTGTATTTGTATGCCTGTGAGATTGTGTGTCTCTCTGTGTGTATGAGTGTACATGTATATTCTCACGCATTGTGAGACTGTGTGTCTGTGTGTGTACAAATGCATGTGTATAGGGGTACATGTGAGAGTGTGTGTCTGTGTGTGTGTGCGTGTAAGTATGAGTGTGCATGTGTATAGGTGTGCATGTGACAGTGTGTGAAGGAGGGAGGGAAGTTTTTGGTTGCTGGGATGAGTCCAGACCCAGTGTCTGCTCAGCAATCATCCATTTCCCCTTCACTGTGAGCTTGTGGTGGCTCAGTCACATGCTTAGCCATCTCACCTTGAGGGTCTCAGGAACGAGGTGTACCTTTCTAAGGCTTAGATGGGGACTGCGTGTGTATGTCCAGATGCAACAGGGCTGGTGGCTGATGGAAGAGCTTCTGATTTGGCTCCCTGGTACTTCAAGTTGGAAAAATTGTTCTCTCTCTGTGTCTGTGTCTGTGTCTGTGTCTGTGTCTGTGTCTGTCTGTCTGTCTGTCTGTCTGTCTCTGTGTGTGTGTGTGTGTGTGTGTGTGTGTGTGTTGTGTGTGTAAAGTGAGAGCAATGTACACAGGAAAAGACTGAGGAGGAAGTAAACGATTACAGCGGCTGAGTGAACAGTGGCAGGCTTCCCCTGACTCAGCCTTTTGGTCCAGATCTTTGGCTGCTTGGACGAGTCCACCCACACTGGGGAGGCTGTGCACGGCACTCACTTCACAGACTTAAATATCAGTCTGACCCAAAGCACCCTCACAAATGCGTTGAGGATAGTGTTGTTTGCCAAATTCCTGGGCAGGAATTGACACACAAGATTAACCATTGTCTGAGCCAAAGTAACCGCCGAGAGTGGAGAAAATTGGTGTAGAAAGTAGTAACATCTACTTCAGGGTTGAGAATTTTAAGATTTATGAGGTGTGAACATCTCCCCTCCCCCCCACAGACATCCTTCTCCCTAGTGCCCAAGTAAACTGTTTCCGTACCTCTTAAGAGTGAAATAAAGCCAATAGGCTCAGGTCAGTTTCTAATGACATTTCTGCCATTTATAAAGGTGAAAATAGTTTAACCATGCGTTTTTCAAAACAGAGATGAGTAGTATAGGGGGTGAAGGAAACTTCGGAATCCTGGAGGGAGTGAAGTCCTGAGTGGGTGTGTGCTGTTGACATGGGCGTGGCCATGTCAAAGCCCCATAGTTTCAGACCCATGGGAAAACAGCAAAGCCTTCAACTCCCCCCACCCCCAGGTGATGGCAAAGTCTTCCTCTGGTCCATGTGCAGAAGCCGATAGTGTGTGCAGGAAAAGTCCACCATAGCTTTCTCCCCCCAGATATTTAGGGCCAGAAGACTACTCCCTACAGAGACAGCTCCCACCAAGATTAGCTAAACCTGCATCCGTGACCCAGCTGTTTATAGCAATGCTGCCTCTTGGTTCTGCTGTGTGCAACCGACCCCCCTCTCTGTTCAACTCTAGACAACAAACACACTGAGCTTTGGAGGTGCCGAGGCTTCTCCTTCAGAGAGAAACTATGTGCACGTATATATGTGTGTTCGTCTTTTCCTCATTCCATTGTCACTCCCAGTCAGGCTGTGCAAGGGTGCAGTCATGTTGGTCCAAAGCCTTGAACATCCAGATAAAGCCCTATAAAGAGAGACAGCATGTCGGACAGGCCCGAAACCCTACCTTCCATACTAGCATTAGCGTGCCCAAAGAGGAGACAACAAGTCATGTCTTCTTGTCTTGCACCACTCATTCTGAAGGTCCCCAAAGCAGGCAAGTGACAGGCAGTGTCCAGGAGCTTCCCAGGACTAGACACTGGTATTTGCACTCGAGGCTCCTCGTGGTTAATACTCTGTTGGCAGGTCGAGGTCTACAGAGCTCCATTCTGGTAGACAGTGGAGGCAGTAGACACCTGCTCCAGGCACAAGGATGTGAAAAGATGGTCTGGCAGGGGGAGGGGCAGGAGAGATTTTCAGACTCACTGGTGATGGCACTTGCTGGCATCACTGGACCCCAGTGCCTACCCACTCAAAGAAGTGAGGCTCTTATGAAGTCAACTTGCTCTAAAGTGTGGAAACAAAAGTTTGGATAGGTGGCTCCCCATGTCCCTCCCCAAAGCCCCACCTAAAAGTCTGGCCCAGTTATGTGTGTGAAGCTACCTCCTTGCTGAGTTTTCTCCAGATCCATGGCTCCTCCCTCTGACCACATCACAGACTATTCCTCCTACTGATCTGGGGCCATGGTCCAGAGCTTGGTGCCCTGGTTTTCTCAGATCATGGCTCTCTCTCTCCATCCATGGCTGCCTATTTCAGTAGTCATTCTGAACCCAGCTTTGCACTCTTTGTCTTGGATCTGAAGTTGTTATGCTGAGGTCAGATATCCCCTTGCCTCCTGGGTGCTCACTCAGAAACCGGTAGGGGAGGAGAGAGGCAGCTGTACATGAGTATTCCAGGGCCCACGTGGAGCCTCCGAGAGTGTGTCTGTATCCCTTCTGCAGCTGGGCATTCCGAGCAGGGCTACTGCTCCTAGGAGGTTCACACACTTCTGCAAGCTGCGGTTCTTCAGTGGCTGCCTAAGAGCTTTGAGTGGTCAGCACAGCCGCAGCCACTTTTCTGCCACATTGCCCTTCTTTCTACCATCCTTTCATGGTGGGGATCTCAGCCGTCGGTCAGTCCTGCTCTGGGGCCTTTGCTCTCTCAGTTTTGTGCTAACACTAGCTGCCTATTCAGTCTGATGTCTCCTTGTTCAGAATCCAGCAGTCGTTTTCTTGCCAGGATGGGATCCCGGGACCCACAAACTTGGATGGAAAAAAAATCACTATACATTCAGAGTGAGCCATCACTTTCTTCCTGACTGTGCCATGCAAGTCCTCCCCACCTCCAAGTCATCCACAAGTGTGAACAGCAAGGACAGGACGGGCCTCAGGGTGTCTGGCTGTCAGCCTCCAGTCCTGGAGAATCGACTAAAGCTGTAATTTGAGGTTGTTTAACCGGCAATGTGCATGTGTTAGTGCATGGCTTTATTTTTAATTAACTGTTTGGCACACGGTATGCGTTCTAATGTTTTCAATTACCGCATGTAATTATTTAGATATAAATTTTAGAAATGTCAAGCCAGTAGTTCCTTGGCAGAAGTTTCTTGAAAACTATCAACCAGCCATATTTCAAACTCTGTGACTGAAACCCAAGGCTTCTCAGAACATAGCCAGCATGCCCTTGGGCGGTCTGCAGGGCAGGTGAGGGTCGAGGACCAGCATCCGTGATCAATTTTATTGATGAGCTGTACTTTTAATCATGATTATTTAAAACTCTCCCAAGGTATATTGCAGGAGGGATGCATAGCTCACATTTTTGAAGACAGTTCAAAGCTTGCCTCAGTGTTCTCTAAGGACATGCTTGAAGGCTTATTATATTATTATTATCTTTACATTTATTTATGTGGGGGGGTATGTGTGCATGTGCATGTTTACAAGTTGTGGGTGTTGGTTCTTTCCTTCCACCATGCGGGTTCTGGATTCCAGGACTCTAACTCAGCTGCCAGGCTTGACAGCCAGCTCCTTTACCCAGTGAACCATCTTGCTGACTCTAGGGAAGAGTTTAAATGATTCTCCATCCGTCATGAAGTTAGGTCATCCATTTGGTTTCAGGCCTTTACTTGGGTGTCCTGCTCATGCTTGGCGGGACACAGGGTTGGGGCTGCAGGGAGACTCTGAGTGACTCTTCTACTCATTGCTATGACAAAATATTGACAAGCAGGTTAAAGAAGGGAGACTTTGTTTTGGCTCAGAGTTTGAGAATGAAGTCCATCGTGGCGGGGTAGGTATGGTGGCGGGCCATGAGACAGCTGGTCACACTTGTCCGCAGCTGGGAGCTAGAGGGAGATGCTGCTGCTCAGGTTGCTTGCTTCTTTTCCTTAGGTCTTGGACCCCAGCCCCTGGGATGGTGCTGCCCACATTTGTGGCGAGTCTTCCTTCCCCAGTAAATTTGATCTAGAAAATCTCTCACAGACACGAGGGAGATTCATTTCCTAGGTCATTCCAGGTCCTGTTATGTTGACAATCAATACTTACCATCACACTGATGCTATCTCTAGGCCTGCAGGTGTCTGCTGTCAGCTGGGAGGACTTCCTGTGTGGCAACGGTCAGGAGACAGGTAACCATTCTGAGGATGAATGATTTATATAAGAAAGAGAGATGCCTGCCAAGACCTCTGCCATTTGAGAATTCCAGAGAGGATAGACCTTTAGTACACAAGACTGTCCCAAATATTGACTGGCATCTTAGGCCAGGGGAGCTGGGCAGGCTTCCAGACTGGGGCTGAGTGAACTGTCCTCTTCAGTCCTGTCCTGGAAAGTGCCGTGAGAGAGGCTCCACAGCTCAAGCTCCTAGATCCACCTGCTGCATATGGTACTCACTGGTGGTCTTCCTTCACCCAAACAGGGAGCACGGCCTCTTTAAAAGTGCCTCTTACCAGCCGTTGTCCTTGGAAAGGCTTCCACTGAAAAAGAGTGGCAGCCACATGGCCACTGTTGGTGGGCTGGCTTCAGGCCAGTGAAGACATTGTACCTAGAGACCAGAAGTGACCTGAAGCCTCAATGTGGTCCTTTGTTAAGATGCTAGGGGCCATTGCTCATATCTCTCTGGGTCTCCCAGTTGTGTCCAAGAAAGATGTTCTTCTCCAGGATCCAACTCAGAAGTCTAAAGGCTGTCTCCTACCTATCAACAGTTTTTAAAGAAGGGCGTAGGGGGGCACTCTCCCAACCATACTCCATTCTCTAGAGTCTTTTAAGATTGTATGAAATGTCAGTTATGTTTGTCCGGAGATTCAGAACTTAATCTCACCAGTCATGCTGGATAGCTACTTCCTCCAACTGTTAAAATGTGAAAAGACATTTAGGGGTGACCTTTGCTGTGTTTACTTCAGCTCTTCTTAGTGGAATTTTCAGTATAGCAAGAAGGATATAGAAGAGGATTTATCTGCTCTGGGAAGCAATTTCTCCACTGGGGACAAGGCAGGGACTATGGAGCCCTAGTACCTGGCATGAGACCAAGTGCGTGGTTTGCATTCAAAACATCTTATGATGAATACATAGGTTGATGAATGGAGGGGTGGATGGATGGATAATGGATGACAGATGATTGATACATGGGTATAAGGATGGATGGATAGGTGGGTAAATGGGTGGGTGAGTAGACAGATGGGTGATGGATGAATGGATGGCTAGATGATAATTATGCATAAAAGCCCGAGTTCTTCACTTTTGAGTGGAGGTATAAGGATGGGGGCACAGTTGAGTGGTTCATGGGAGGAGCAGCAGATCCTGGGCTGTGAATCCTGAAGGGAGAAGGTTACTTGAGAAATGGTGGTTGTTGCCTTTGTGGGGCTTTTGAAGAAGTGAGTTTGGGTCATCAGCAAGACAATCACATTTGAGAAAGATGGGAGGAGAGACTACCTGAAACAGGAAATGGCATGTGATCTGGTTCCATGGGAATCTGCTCTGTGGAATAAATGGGATTGAAGGTGCCAGGTCTTGAAGCTCACAGTCCCTGTCCTTGGGGAGCAGCAGGCATCATGTAGGGTCATTGAGAGTAGATGTGGCCACAGATTGTTTCAGAAGATGTTTTTTGGAAGCTAAATCCAGAGTGACCTAGAGAGGGAGAGCTGGGGAGTTACAAGTAGTGAGAGTAACATAGTCCCCAGGGGGATGAGTGGAGCAAAGAATGGCCTTCAGGGTCCTCCCTCCAAAGTGCTCCAGCCTCAGATGAAACTTAATGCAGAACATCAAGGCCAACACGTTTGTTAAAAGGTATGACTTTTTTTTTTCATTTGTGAGCATGTGTGTGTGCACGTGTGGTATTCGCCGACAGGCACATGGATGCAAATGTGTGTGGATATTAAACCTCAGATGTATTCTTCAGGAGTCATCTCTCTTGTGTTTTGAGACATGATCTCTTACTTTCCAGGGACAGGCTCAGTAGGCTAGACTGGCGGGCCGACCAGACCCAGGGATCCACCTCTCTCTGCCTTCCCAGTGCTCGGATTACAAGTGCAAGCCACCGCACCTGGCTCTTTTCCCTGTGGGTTCTGAGCATCAAACTCAGGTCATTATGCTTACATGGTAAACATTTTATTAACTGGTATAAACATCAATCTGCTCCAGTAGAGAATGACTACTTCCAGCTTGGTAAAGACTCTGTTGTCAGTACAAGCTGCTCCATCCTCCAGATATTTGTCCAGAAGCTGGTAGAGTCTCCTGAGTCATAATTATTGCTTTGCTCATCAAACTGTGATCTTTACAGGGTAGGGATCCTGTTTTGGCTGTCCTTGTCCCCTGTCACATGCACAGTCTCTGTCACTTAAATCAATATTGGCTGATGAGTATAATTCACCAGATACCCTGCAAGGAGGAGCTGCTCCCAATTACGCTGGAGGAAAACACTTTGGAATGACACACATCGTCTTGCGCCTTCTGTGCCTCTCGATATTAAACAAAGTTTTGTGTTCTACTTTGTTAAAAAATAGATGCTTATTCGAGATATCGATTCCCTGATTCCCTCATTTTATGTAATGAAGGCAATCACTCCCCATATCCTCCCCAACATGAATCATTACAGCCTTGAGGTGCTAATAACTATCATCAGGGTGAACGTGGCCCAATAATCTGTGGTGGGTACCAGCGCAGAATGAAACATTGCGTCTTTGATCTCATGGATGTGCATAAAGTTTTTTTCCAGTGGGAAGGTCAATCAGACCAAGGGACGGAAACATTAACTGGAGGGAAGGTCTAGGAAGTGACAGTGTCCCACTGAGGCACCAAGGCTTCCTGTAGCCCCCACACAGCACACTCAAAACCCTGGGGGTCCAAGTAGGGCAAGAGACTCACAGGGGGCCACCTGGCTATAGGCCTCAGCCTTTTTGAGAGACCCTGAATGGTGATCCCCAAGATCATCCTGGCTCTGCCCACTAGAGTCCTCCCTGATCCTTGCACTGTTCCTGGCTATGTCTGAAGGGTAAGTGTGCCAAGGTGCTGCACTGTCTTGGCCCCAAGTCCTTGAGGCATGGAGAGAAAAATCAAGATGAGTTGGTGGGGCAGATGTCCAGAGAGACTCACTGGCTGTAAACGCTGCCTCTGCAAAGCACTATGAGGCTGAAGGTTTTGAGTGGTAGGAAAGGATCAAGTTCCCTCAGTAGTGAAGACCCTGTTTAATCTTTGATTCTGAGTTCCTCCCTCTAGTGCAGTCTATGAAGTCAAGTCTAAGGAAACAGTGAAGGCCTTCCTTGCCACCCTCTCACAGTTTGCTTGCAGGGCAACCTGGTCACCCCGCCAGAGGCCTTGGAGCCTCTGAAGTTTATTCTGTTCCAGACTGACTGCTCCCTGCCATTTTGCTGGTCAGTTGCTCAGGGAATTGTGAACAAGTGCTGCAGAGGCCAACATCTAAGACCGTCTAAGACAAGGTGGCTTTTCTCTTGTTTCTTTGGAGATCTGAATAATGTCAGGTCCATTCTAGGCTTTAACAAACGACACTTCTGGGGCTAAATGAAAACTCATTTATTCCAGATGTATCAGAAAGAAGCTTCGTGTAAGTCAAAATGGAAGCCACTGCATTCCCGGAATGCCGTGATTGGAAACCTTGGCTGTGCTGGGCTTATGAAGCCTAGGCATTGTTATCTGAATTTTACTTCTGATACTACCATAGATACTCAAAATGCAGCTTGAGTGTATCTTAGCATTTTACCCATTGAGCATGCTTACATCCCTTATCTAAAGATGGACATCGCCATTTTCCTCCTACTGGGCTTTGGGCCAACCTCCTGTAGAGTCAGTTGCTCTGTGAAGTCTCATATTTAGGTTGAGGATGGACATGGTACAAAGGAGGCCGAGATGGCACTTCCCAGAGCTCAGGGTCTGGGGTCAGATGCACACAGGAGCTCTGGACCTGTATTTTCCCCATAAACTGAACAGAGGAGGACCCCACACAGCATGCAGGTCCCTTTCAGAAATGAGAACTGTGGTCCATGGACTTCTATGCAGAATGTGTGGAAGAGAAGCCCCTGCTGGGCAGAGGAGGGATCCCAGGTCTGGAGGTCAGAAATGAAGGAAGAATGGAAGGCAATACCACATGACTTCAAGGTTATGGCCAGGTGCTCCGTGCCTGATCTACCTGAAAGAATGGCATTGGCTCTTGTCCCCTCCCCTCCCTGGGTTCCCATATTGTCATCTGTGGGTAAGAATGCCACACTTCCATGAAGCAGGTGTTTTAGGCTTGACTGGATGGTTAAGTGAGGTCAGATGGTTTCTGTCAAGCACGAAGCACAGTCTTGGCACTTCGTAGTGATAACCAGGTGTCAGCGCCTGTTTCTAACACTCAAGGGCCACTGGTGTTTTCCCATATGCCCCAGGGGGCTAGCAACACAGTGACATGAGAGGTGTTATCCAGCTTACCATAACTGAGGTGAGGCTCCTCCAGGGCAGCCCCCAGGCCCAGGCATTCACCCAGCCAGGGTCATGGCCTTCCCAAACACAGGGGCTCTTGTGCTGCCAGGCCGTGCCAGTCTGTCTCTTCCAGTCTGCTTTTGTTGAAGTCGTGCCAGGTTTGGAAATGAGCAATGAGACCTGTGTGTTGGCTCCGTCCATGGCAGCTCAGCAGCAGAAGCTTGGCCATGCAAGAGCAGCAGATGGTGACAGAAAAGGAAGCCATGGACTGGTGCTCTCAACAGGAGCCAGGCGTGGGGGCATCAGGAAGGGAAACAAGGGAGGATTCAACGGTATTTCCCTAACTCGACCTAGCAACACCTCCCTAGTCCCACCGCAGCCACCTGACATCCTTTATCAACCTTGCATCATGCATTTGTCTCCGAGGAGGCACCCTGTCTTCTGCCGCCACTCTGCTGCGCTCCACGTGTAAGAGCAAATGCGAATTCTCTGCGTTTGTGTCTGCTAGAGTGGTCCAAGGTGCTGGCCTTGCTCTGGTCTCTTCCGTGCTTGGCTCCCCTGCTTTCCTCTGTGCTGACAGCAGTAAGGACACTGGCTTGCAGCCTCAGCACTGACCATCTCTAACCCCCGCCTTGGACAGAGGACACCAGCGTCCTGTCTCCACACGGAGCGTGAGGACACAGGTGAGGATGGAGGGCTGAGATGCAGGGCTGAACTTCAGACTCCCACTACACCTCTGCTTTACATCCTGGCAGCTGGCAGTACCTCCTCAAACCCTGATCCTGATGCACACATGACATGCTCCAAACCAAAGGCCCTAGATTTCCTTCTTAGTCCACCAAACTCCAGCCCTTCCTGATGCTTCTCTGCCTACCCATCAGCTGTTTTCTGACACTGCCTGTCCTATCCCATCATTCCTGCGGAGACACACCTTGACTTCCCTCCTTCCCTCCTTTTCATTCAACCCTCAGAGCTGATATTGGCAGTGTGACCTCATCACACACCTGCCTGTAGAACAGCTCTGCTGTTGTCTTCCGAGGTGTGACGTCATACCTCTGCTCTGTGCTGCAGCCCCAGCCATCCCTCCCCTCCCCCTCTGAGCATGCAGCCTTCAGGGTCTTGCATCTTAGGATTTCAAAGTAGACTGGAAACCTTAATAGCTTCCGGGTTTGCACACCAGAGAAGTCCCCTAGAGCTAAGTATCAGGAGCCCCCTCCCCCGACTCTCCTGGTGTGTATGGTCCTTCTGGGACACAGGCAGAATGAGGAGGTGACTGGCAATCACACTGTTGAAGACGGCATTTGCTGAGTCAGCTTGTAGAGGACACGTGCCAGCCCCTGTTGTACCTATGGTGTCTCCCAAGGTTAGGAAGCTGACGAAGGCGACCTGCTCATCCTCCAGGGCGAACAAATATCCTTTGGGCTGAGAATCTGGTGTCTGGGTGTGTCCTGTGCTGACTCTGAGGCCCCTTCCTCTCTTGTATTTTTTCATCTCCTTCACATTACATAAGAGTCTGAAGGTAACCAGCACACACTTGCAGGGACCCCCAGGCTTCCAAAGAGAAGTAGGGAATTTTTATTTTCCTGGAACTCACCTATTTATCCCAACCAACTCAACCATCCCATCACACTCCTTTGGAATCTAGCCTCACAAGGCTTCTTAATACCCCTTTGTGGCAGGGATAGCTGCATTTTACTACCCCCCACCCCATTATGGATTTTCCAACAGGATGTCCTGGCCCCAGCTGGTAGGCATCACAGTCATCTTTGATCCAGCCCCGAGAACCCCTTATCCCATACAGTTTGCCGGAGGAGAGCAATGTCTCTCCTTACCCATGGTTCCTGTGGCCCTATGGTTTCAGTTACCTGTGGACAGTTATGGGGTGAATATGTTAAGGGGGGAGGGAAGATGGGAGGGAGAAAGAGAGAGAGAGAGAGAGAGCTTTCATGTGAGTTTTAAGATTTTTGAAGTGTGTGTGTGTGTGTGTGTGTGTGTGTGTTGCACATGGAGGCCATAGCACCAGATTCCCTAGAGTTAGAGTTACAAACGGTATGAGCCACTCAATACAGATGCTCAGAACTTAACTTGGAAGCAGTTTGTACTCTTAACCACTGAGCCACTCCTCTATTCCCGACATGTGTTTTAGCACAGCATTCTGCTTTAACTGCCCTGCTCATGTATGTAGCTGTCTTGGCGTTACCATAAGAAACTATAGCAGAGACATTCCAGTCCCGTGTGTGGGGTCAGTCCCCAGAGCGTCTCCTGCATTTGTAGACAGGTTAGTGCTCACACAGCTGAAAGGGCACTCAGCTGTCTGGAAGCCTGAAAGTTTTGTGTAAATAGTTCTTTTTCTCGTTAATCCCTAGATGTTAGATGAGTAGAGATACAGAGCACAATACAAATAAAGCCAGAAGCATCTTTCCTAATTGGATTTGAAACGCTGGTAATTATCTCCATTTAGAAAGCCCGTATGATCTACCTCAAATGGATGATGGGATCAGAGTTAGAGGCTAGAGTGTCCTCTGGATGGCTGAAACCACCAACACTCAGCCTGGATGACATGTTGAATGATGTCTTCTGGAATTCTTCTGCCCAGTGTTTGTATTCAAGAAGGGCTAGGGAGCGTGTTACCAGGTTGACATATGAGCACCCCTGGCAGGTCTGCATGAGAACCCATAGGGACCTCAGCTGTGGTTCTGGTTGGGAGTGAGTAGACTGGTCCGCTTGTGAAGTACTAGTGAGTGCTTCTGCCGTTAGCTGTGATGCGGAGGGCCTGAGAGAGGGGTAATGCTACACATGGGGCCAGTGGAGGAGCTGGGGCTCGGATGATACCTAGAGAGCCTGAATGAAGGTCTATATATCACAGAGAGGCAGGTGTGAATGATCCAAAGCCTGAGAACACACAGGACACCGGTGTGTGTGTGTGTGTGTGTGTGTGTGTGTGTGTGTGTGTGTGTGTATGTGTGTGTGTGTAGGGTGTTTGGCTATGCCCTCCCTGCTTACCACCCATCATTGCTGCAGACCCCCTCACAAAGCTGAATCTTTTACTTTCTAGCCTGCAGAGGCGAGCATGAATGCTGCTGTTGGGACCTCCAGCTTCAAGTGGAACCCTTCTACTGGCTTAGATTTTCTTACCTGGGTGTTAGGCCAGCACTGTCCTCACCATCATCACATGGGTGAAAGTGCCTATCGGAAACTGGGCCAGCCACTCACCACTCCTCAGGTTTACTGCCCCTCCCTTTGTCTTCTTGGTGAGCATTGACAGACAGTGATGACTCTGCTTTGAGCAGCCTGGGCCCATCCCTTCACATGCTTGTGTGTGAACTTCTTCCCCTGAGAAGCTGGCAGGGTGGCTCCTGGGGTGGCCCCCCAGCCACAAAGGGATTGGCGGAGCTGGTAGCAGAGTGCTTCTTCTCTGGAGTATCCCTCTTCCAACACTTATTTATGCCTCACGAGTTCAGTTTTGGACAAGGATGGATTTATCTTGCTCATGCCGCGTGTGGTGACAGTATTTAATGAAGAGACATTTCAAGGCATCTTCTGAACTTGTGGATCCCGAGACAAGAATAATAAGCGTCACAAAACCACTTTCTAAAACAAGTTCTGAACCACAATTTACTTAATGAAGAGAAACCAAAAAGCACTGCCTCGCTGCTCGGCTGGATATTCCCTTCAACGTGTCTCAGTTTGCACACTCTAGTGAGCCCACAGATCTGGAAGCTAAGCACTTACAAACTGCTGTAAACTGACTACTCTCTCTGTAAAATAACCCAGCAGGATTCTGTTGGAATTTCAGTACAGGACGCTCTGCCCTGCATCTGTGCGGCTCTCCTTACTGAGTTAGGAACTGGGACATCCCTTCACAATGTGTGCTCCTGGCTACCTGGGACTCAGGTTGAATTTTTCTAAGAGTTCATTCATGACAACATGCAGAGTGAGTCTTGAAATAGCATGGCTTCTGGAACAGTATGTGTGGGAGATGGTTGGCCCGTGTGTCTATCACTGTGTGGTATCCTAAAAGAAGATTGCTTCAGGCCATGTCAGCAAGGAGAGGCTGCTTTGAAAATGCAGGAAGCCCCCCAAGGTGAGGTGTAGAAAGAATTCAGTTTTCCATCTTTCATGTGGGCCTGGCTATCTAGGAGTCTGAGAGTCTTGGCATGGACTCAGCCATGCCTCCTGGATCCCAACTCACTTGCAAGACTCAGAGGAGGTATGCCTCTGAGCTTGGGGGGCTCAGGTTGTGATGTTTGGCCTCGTATCCAAAACCTTGCTAGAATATCACCTTCATTTTCTCATATCTCCATCTTAATTTCCCACTGATATCCCCGTGAGTAAACACTACCTGCAGCCTGGGTAATTAATGGTGAATTCAGGTTGCATTGGAGTAGACCTTGTAACGAGAGATGTTGGAAGGTCTCTGGACTGGATTTTCAGCATCGTCATTATTAATTAGGTGAGTTGAAGTGAGGCCATTTTGGAAATGAAAACACATTGCTCTGACTTTCAGGCCCAGTGGATCCCATTAAATGTTCTCTTTCTACTGCCTTGCAGGTACATGCAGATGAAAGCTTGGGACTCCAGGCTCAGATTTGCATATAGGATTATGACTTTGGAGGTTGCTTCTAGACTCCTGACAATGGGCACCCGGGAGTGGTGCCTCTTTCTGTATTTTGGCTCAATTGAATCTGGCATTCTCACTGTGTGAAAAGGAAGAGAGGCAGGCCCACGGTGCTGACAGCGCTGCATTATGAGGGAGGGTGTTGTTGGTGTATTGTACCTGGCAGCGTGTTTCATTTGAGCTTGGTCCCTCCTTGCAAAATGCCTCCCTCTCTTTCCCAGCGTCTCAAGTACTTTTTGTT
Source organism: Peromyscus aztecus (assembly GCA_902168405.1). Lineage (NCBI taxonomy): Eukaryota > Metazoa > Chordata > Mammalia > Rodentia > Cricetidae > Peromyscus > Peromyscus aztecus. The sequence continues at coordinate 7,452 of CABHPQ010154566.1, read as the reverse complement.
TAAGGTCACTATACACTGGCTTCCGGCATGCATCAGTTTACCTGTCTGGCCTGCTGCGTGTTGATCATCTCCATGGAGAACAGGAATCCCATTTTAGCTTTAAATCTCTAGAAGCAGGCATTGGCACCTGGGGTGGACAAGGTAATGGGTCCCCAAAGATGTCTGTCATTTAGCCCCCCAAATAGTGAAGGTGTGATCTCTTCAGGACCAACGTCATCACAGGGCTCTTCCAAGAGAGAGACTGCTGTTGAAGGCAGGGCAGGAGAAAGGATGAATGACCTGGTAGGTATTTGGGGCTAGAGAGAGGTACTGTGAAGATGGAAGAGACCCAGGGGCCAGGGATACATCTGGAGAGATGCACCGTGAAGATGGAGGAGGAGACAGTGACTAGGCGTTCTCTACAAGATTCGAAGACAAGGAAACAGACTCTCCCCTGGAGTCCACATGAGGAGCCAGTCTTGTGGCCCCTTTGGTTTCAGAGTTCTGAGCTTAATAACTCAAAGGAAATAATGTTTTGCATCACTGAACTTGTGGTTGATGGTCACAGCCACACTGGGACATTAGTCCATAACCTTGTGCTTTCCAAGTTCCAAGTGCTTATTGTGTGAAATGATAGACTGTAGACCTGCAGCCCAGACATGTGTCTTTGTGTGCTTGTGTATGAAATCAATTTCCATGAGTGCTGATCATCTCCCAGAAGTGCCTCTGCTCCACTCCACTCAAACAAGTTCATCACTTCATGAGGCTTAACAGTCACCTGCTTGGGACGGTTTTTAGTTGAAAACATTCTTTGACAATCCCAGCACCCAACAAAATACCCATTAAAAAGAAACTTAAGGAATCCTTTCATGAAGTTTTCATGATGTGTTTAAAGTAAAATGTGTGAGTGTGTCACTCTGTCATCTGTTTCAGAGATGCTGGGAGAGGTACGAAATAAGAAGAGCAGAGGGGTAGGGATGGGGGGGGGGGGGTTCCGATCTTTGAAGATACCATTTTTCTGAACTCTGCAATTCTCCATGGAGCACATGGGTACCTTTGGCTTGAAAGGATTCTTTGACGTTTGTTTCATGTTTCTTTGTGTTTTGTGTCTCAGTGTGTCATTTACTTATGCTCAGCATGTCGCTCTCCTTTTGACAAACCGATGCCGAGCACATCCGGAGCGGGGCTACCTAGTGTCGGGGGTGGTCCTGAGAATGCCTAGCTCTCTGTGACGCAGTCCCTCACTCCCTCTCTGGATCTGGTGGCCTCTTCTGTAAACAAGGGGACTTGTGAGATCACCCCTGGGACATTCTCCCCAGGTTTTCAGTGTTTCTCATGAAAACTAATTCATGGGACACTTTCATGGAACATACATCGGTTCTGCTCAGCGGAGATTCCCAGAGGCACCGTCCTTGGAGGTGTACTGGCCTTCCAAAGCTCCTCTTGAGAAAACAACAAAGGCAACATATCAGTTTGTAAACATGTTAATAAGCTTCCCAAAGACCACTATTCATCATTCTGATTGAAACCTTTTAAATCGCATAATTGTGCTCTGTTTTTCTCAGTTACCATACTAAAGTAGCTTTGGGGGCAACAATGATTAACTACACACCTTACAGCACACGATGCTTTTGTCTTTAGGTGTCTGATTGTTTTGGTTTTACATTTATCTTAACTCTGTGTGGAATGGATCGGGTGGGAGGCTAGCATGGCAATCATTCCTTCCTAATTTTGTCTAAAATTAGCAATGATGAAGCTCATATTTTCTCTTTAAACATGTTGCTTTCTTCTTTTTGATGTATGCAAAAGCTCACTGCAGTCTTGGTCTTTATTGATCTGTGCTTCAAAATGAGACCTACAGCCATATAAATACCATATTTTTTTAAAAGGCTTAATGTACGACTTCTTTAAAGATTTATGAGATTCTGCAACTAGATTTTATATAAGGAAGTACAGACCCTAAATTTGTTGCCTGTAATAAGATCAGAGGGACTGATTCATTGGCTTCTGGTACTTTATAGAAAGTCGATCAGTACCGTTCTCTGACCCCTGGGGAACTTTAGGGCCTGGGTCTTCCATCAACCTCAGATGTACATTACAGGGTAAGATTTCCTGTTGAAATGGCTCAGGAAATGCATAATTCAATAACCATAACTGGAAGTCCTCAGATGACTCTCCTTCTCTAATGTGAACCATACCTCACCCCCATCTGAATTCCCAGCTTGAGAATACGCCTTCCAGTTCCACAGGTCAAAGAATTGTTTTGAATCCCTTAATGGTAAGTCATAAAGGGAAAGATGTAGAAATAATTGCTTATGGCTTTGAGACAATGCCTATGAAACCACGCTGATCCAAATGAAATAAACAGGTTATGAGATATAAGAATTATCTGCTCTGGCGAGCATGAAGTGGACATAACTCAAGGGTATGATAGCATCCCCCGCGTGGAGAATAAACCAGAGAGCCAGACAGTGAGAAGAAGGGGCAATAAAAGGGCTTTCTTTGTTCTTAGCCATAAAACTGACATTGTGTTTAGTGACATGACCTCAGAGCAGAGAATGTAGGTGGAAGATGTTGTGAGGGCTGGGTCATGGGTGAGTCTACTCAGCTGAGAACTGGACCTAGGGCCACACAAACCACATGTACCATAGTCCATGGAGCCATATTCACCTGAGTGTTTAGCATGAGCTATGCTTTCAGGCAGAATTTTAATAACAGTTCTAAAGTAATTTCTCTCTGTCTCTCTCTCTCTGTCTCTCTCTCTGTATTGTCTGTGCATGCATGCTTGAGGTCAACATTAGGTATCTTTCTCAGTTACTCTTCATCTCCCCCACCCTTTTATTTGAGACAGGATGCCTCACTGAACCTGGGGCTCACCAATTCAGCTGGACTGAATGGCCAGCAAGCCTCAGGATCCTCCTGTCTCTGCCCAGCCCCAGCACCGGAGTAATAAACACATGCTGCCATGCTGGGCTTTTTTGTATTGGAGAGCTGAACTCAAGTCCTCATTCGTGCATAGCAAGCACTTTACCAACTGAGCCATCTCCTAGCCCTTAGGGTAAAGTTTCTTCCATGTGGAGAGGAGCAGGGTGATTCCCTGAACTCGGATGCCATGCTCTCTTGCAGGAAGCAGGAGGAATCAAGTGGCACCTCAGATCTTTTAGGAGCCACTGTTAAAAATTTTTCATAAAGTCACACTTGTGATTCACACCTTTTATAGAAGTAAACAAGAATATAGCTATTTAAACAATGAGTAAAGATTATTGATTACCTAGCACAGACCACACCAAACCCTGGCCTTCCAACACAGTGGTTCTGGCTTTTACATACATGTGCCTGCTCTGTCATCATGATAAGGGGTTGCACTTGTCCTCATTGTTGCCTTTAAGCTATGTGACAAACACACACATTACATGGGTCATGAGCACACGGCTTGCCACATCCATGGGCCACCACTTACATGAATGTCACTGACTATCCCAGAAGGAAGGCTCCATTGAGACTCTTCCCAAGAGAGGTGAAGAAGACATGGCTTGGGTAGTCACGGTGGTTCCAACCATGAACATTCCTTCTGCCTGTTATGGAGCTCCATATCTGTGGACTCACACTTCTTGAGCTCATGTGTGATGTACATAGGATCCACCCATGCCCTTTTATGAGAACACGCTTACGCTTTTCTATTACAAGACTGTTCCTATTTCGTGTGGTGTTCCTTGTGTTTAGATGTGCCGGATGCCTGCAGTTCTTGGTTATTATGAATGAATTTGCTGTGAACATTCTCAAACCTGTGTTTTGGAGAGACACATTCATTTTCTTGGGTATCATCTCTAGGAGAAACATTGCTTGGTCATAAATTGCTTGGGTAATCCTTTACTCTCTGTGGGTGTGATGGTTAATGAATTAAGAAATGACTAGGACCCATCCCTAGGGCATGAGTGGGATTTTTTGAAGCCCACTATCTATGGTGGGACACATTCCAGAGCCTTGGTGCAGAGGGAGGGGCTTGGACTTGCCTCAACTGAGTGTGTCAGGCTCTGCTGACTCCCCATGGGAGGTCTTGCCTTGGAGGAGGTGGGAATATGGGGGATGGGATGGGGGGGGGGAGACTGGGGGGTGGGAGGAGGGGGTGGGGGGGAAATGTGGGTTGGTATGTGAAATGAATAGAACATTTCATAATAATAAAAAATATATGAAACATGAAAAAAATAGAAATGCCCAGGGCATTAGTGTGGTACACCTTTAAGTGTGTCTGTGAGGGTGTTTCTGGAGATAATTAACTGAGTGAAGACTTGCCCTGAGTGCGACACTTTCCCATGGTGTGGGGTCCTCCACTGACTGGAAAGGGAGGAAGGAGAAAGCCAGCTGAGCACCAGCCTTCCTTTTTGTTGTTGTTGTTTTTCCTGGTCTGACAAGAGGTAAGGAATCCCAGCCACACACTCCCTCCACCCTGCCTCTCTCCATGAGGTATTGCACCCCATCAAAACACGAGCCAGAATAAATCAGAAGAAATCCTTCCAGCCTTACATTTTGCTTCTTTTGGGTATTTTGCCACAGCACTGAGAAAAGTAACTAATACGGTGGGGAGTGGTTCTCGGACTCTCCCCAGATGCTGTCCGAATTTCATTTCTGCTATGATAAAAATACCCTAACAAAAAGCAACTTCTGGGAGAAAGGGGTTTTGTTATAGAATATTATTTTAAGATGTGTTACATTTGTTCATGCTGTGGAACGTTTGTTTAATGATATAAAGATGTGTTGCACTCTTTTATGTTATGTTTGTTTAACTCTGTGTTACTTTGCCTGCCTAAAACACCTGATGGTCTAATAAAGAGCTGAACAGCCAATAGCAAGGCAGGAGAAAGGCTAGGCGGGACTGGCACACAGAGAGAATAAGTAGAAGGAGAAATCTGGGGGGAAAGGAAGAACAAGAGGACTCAAGGAGGAGGACATCAGGGTCCAGCCACCCAACTACACAGCCAGCTGTGGAATAAGATATACAGAAGTAAGAAAGGTAAAAGTCCAGAGGCAAAAGGTAGCTGGGATAATTTAAGAAAAGCTCGTTAGAAACAACCCAAGCTAAGGCCAGGCACTTATAAGTAATAATAAGTCTCTCTGTGTGTGTTTACTTGGGAGGTGGGTGATGGACCCCCAAAGAGCCAAAGAACCCAAAGAGTAAAAACAAACAACAGGGTTTATTTCATCTTATAATTTCAGATTGCAGCCATCATCACGCATAAGTCAAGGCAGAACTTCAAACAGCTAGCCACATCGCATCCACAGTGAAGAGCAGAGAGCAATGGATGTGTGCGTGCTCACTTGCTTGCTTAGTGAGCAATAGTGTTCAGTTCTATTTCTTCATTCATACAGTTAGGGAATGATGCCACCCACAGTGGTCCTGGGTTTTCCCATGTCAATTACTACAATTAAGACAATCCTGCACAGACATACCCATAGGCCAACCCATGTTTCCAAGGTTGTTTCAGTTTGGGGATGAGGAGCTTGTGGAAATGGAGGGCTGAGTTTGTATTCATGGCTTTATAATAGATACAGGGGAATAGTTCTGTTGAGCATACTCACTGCTCCATTTCTCCAGTTTCTACCTTTTACACTCCAGCCATTTTTTTTGGTGGGCTTGTAATGACATTTACTTCTGGCTTTAATGTGCATTTTTTTTCTGATGAACAACTACACTGGAAAACTTTTCTATGTTATTAGCTGCAGGAATAATTATTTTTTACAATTTGCCTGTTCAATTTGGCCTATTTAAAAATCAGGTAGATTTATATTATTGATCTATAAGAACTTGTTATATATTCTGGATATGAGTTTAGTTTTGGGTGTATGTTTTACAAGTTTTTACTCACTCAGTGGTGATTTTCTTTAATGGATGGAAATTCTTGGTATGGACATATCCGACTAGGCAAGGTTTATTTATTTATTTATTTATTTTTGTCTGGGTCTCCTGTTACTTGGGGACATTTTCCTACCCTGGATGTGAACCGTGTTCCTGTTGCCTTGTTTAGTCTCTGGAATTAGATCTGTAGTAGATCTTAAAATGGTTTTTGGGTCCAGCGTGGAGTGAGTGTGAAGGTTTGCTGCTCTGTGTGGCTGCTCTGTTGCCTTAGCCACCTATGCTGAAGGAGCCTAAGTGAGCACAGGCACCTTTTGTTACACAGCATGTCTGCCTCTGCTTTCATTCTCCATTGCCTGTCTACTCATGGTGACAGCTGCCTTGTCTTGGTTGCTTATATAGTAATTCCTGAAGCCTGATCCTTGGGGTCTCCTAACACTCTGCTTCAGAGACCCTTTGCTTTTTCTAGCCAGAGCTGGGCTGCTGACAGGGAGCGTGCTGGGTCTGGAGCTCAATCTGGGGAGAACTGACATTTAAAAAAATAATGACTTTTCTAATCCATGAACAAGGCTTTCCCTCCCCGCTGTGTCTCCTTCAGCTGATGTCAGTAATGTTCTGTAATTTTTCATGTAAAGGCCTTGTACTTTAAAAAATAAATTTATTCCTAGATGTTGACTGTTTTCGCTATATTAAACAGTATTTTTCCTGGGTTTTGTTGCTCTCCTAGCAAACAAAATTTCTAAATTTTGTTGACTTCTAAGGTTGAAAATGTTAATGGAGACCTTTGTAAAACTCCCTTGTTAGTTCTTAGCATTTGTTTATGAATTATTATGGGCTGTCTAGGCAGTTCTGTCACCTGTGAATCACAGACTTTCCTCTGTCCCTCCCTCTTTTCCTTTCTTCCAGTCTCCCTTCCTGCATCCTGTCTTTCCTATCTTCCTTCTCCTTCCCTCCTCCCCTCCCTCCATCCCCCTCCCTTTACTCCATCCCTTCCCCCTCCCTCTCCCCTTCCTCTCTCCTTCCATCCCATGATCCCTTCCCTCCTCCCTCCCCCTTCCTTTTACTTACTTGTTTATTTCCCTTTGTGGCTCAAGCACAATATTTCCTGCGCACTGTCTGACAGGGATGATAAAGGGTCCCCGGGCTCACAGGAGTAGTGTTCCGTTTTTACATCAAGCATGCTATTAGCTGTAGGCTTCTTTAAGACACACACATTCTTTACCATATTTTAGGACACCCTTTCTATTCCAGTTTTTGGGACATTTTAATCATGATGGATAGGTATTGAATGTTATTAATCTCTTGGGATAATCCTGTTTTTGTCTTTTCTTCTATTAAAGTGCTCGATAACATTTATAGGCATTTAAATGTTAGCCCCATGTTTCTGAAACCGGCCCCATCTGGCCATGATCTATTATGCTTTTACCATCCCTAGATTCAAATCACTAATGTTTCCTTAGCGTTTTTGTGCTCACAAATGGTGTCTAACTCTAGTTTTCTTTCTTGGTAGTATTTGTGCTGTGTTTTGGAGTCAGGGTCATGTGCTCATAAAATTTACTGGGAGTGTCCCTTTCTCTTCTCCAAAAGTATATTTTTAGATTGGCAATAATTTTTAAAGGTTT
>CABHPQ010154565.1:4792-31048 GCA_902168405.1 Peromyscus aztecus | reverse complement strand
TATATTATATTATATTATATTATATTAATTATATTATATTATATTATACTATATTATATTATACTATATTCGGAACCTGCTCATTATTTCCCCAACTCTAATTCAGTTAGCTATTTGTTACAGGTGACCTATATAGTGACTGTCAAATGCCAGCAATTACCAAGAGAAAAAAGAGAATGGGACCAAAACTAAATATACACACATATATACATACATATTTATATTTAATATTATATGTCCTTGAAGTGAAGGGAACTCCTAATTGTGAAGCATTCAACAGAATTTTATCTAGCCAGTCATGGAAAACTCTGGAAATAGCCTTTCTTTCATACACAAGGGACAGACTACTGAGGTCATGGAGCAAAGGTTCTAGAAGAGAAAATGAGTAAATATGTAATTCTGTTTGCATTTGCCATCTCCACGATGAAGAGAAATCAATAGGTTTACAGAATATGGTAATTGTTCTTTTAAATGAGGGTTTTCTGAAAGGTGGTTTTCTACCATAGAGGAGCTGATGATTCCCAATAAGTGATTTATTCTTCAGGGAATTGTATATGCTTAATTAAGGTTGTGCTGGGTCAGCACCACAGTGAGGAAGCATGAGAAATTCACTATCAAATTCCTCTCACCTCAAAAAGTCAGAGTTAAATGTAAGCATTTGAAATTCAAAGCTGGGTTCATTCAGAACTTCTCTATGACAGGTTGATTTGTTAGAGGAAGTGGGTTGGATGTCCTGGGGGTTATAACACGGAAAAAGAAGTTCAAAAAGAATGAGCATAGAAGTGTGTCATTCTTGAGTAAAACCTTATGTAATGATGTGGGCCTGTGAGGAGACAGACTGCTTTATTAATTTTCGGTTGGCCTACTCATTCATGCTCTTTTCCATAGAAGAATGAACTGGGTTACAATGCGGCCCCTCTCCATTTAAAATGACACTTATTCAACAGCAGGCCTGCCTCCTGCGTTCAGTTCTTCGTAGTCTCTTACACATCCAGGTCATTTTCCCCTGAGTTCTACAGAGAGCGTTTCTTCATGGTGTGCTTGAGTGCTTTATTCTACTCTAATTTAAGTGTGTCAAACCATGCCACTTCAAATCGTTTTCCCCAGGAGTTTCCTGTAGTCTGAAAAATATCTTCATTAAGAAACCCTCTAGTATTTAGCTTATTTTAAAATGCTGTTCTATCTGGCATCAAAAATAGGCTGTTCCCTCAACTATTAGGTTTGGCTGTAGAAATTCATTCCAGAAGGTAGCAGGCACTACAACAAGAAAGGAGGGCATCTTCCCTTCAGAAAACCCACAGTTTGTAGTTCAGTTGTGATGAACACATTCAAGTTTCTATTGGCAGTGTTGCAGACATGGCTCAGTGGTTAAGAGCCATGGATGCTCTTACAGAGGACCCGGGTTTGATTTACAGCACCCCCAGGGTGGCTCACAACCATCTGTAACTCCAATTTCAAGGGACACATTGCCGTCTTCTGGCCTTCACTGGTATCAGGCACATATATGGTACCCAGACATACATGCAACAAAACACTCACACACATAAAAATAAGTTAATAATTAAAAAAACAATCTTATTGGCTTGACATCTCTTCCTGTAGACAGATCTCTCTCTTACTCTACCAGTTTTGAAGTTTGGGTCAGAGAAAAGCAGAGGGTGAAGGGGAATGAACATTTTAAAGTATAGAATACACTTTTTTCCACACACAGAGAGACATGCATGTATAGTAACACTGTGGGGAGGGGGAGACATCCATCTAGTATGGTTAAAACTGAAGAAACCAGTGAAACTACAATAATGCAGATGTGACCTTTAGCTTTTCTTCCTTTTGAGGTTAGTGAACTGGGCAGGCATCTTGCTGAGAAGTCAGGGCATGGGTTTTGAACCTTTATGAATTTCAGCCATGGGGCTGGGGAGATGGCTTTGTAAGTAAAGGCTCTTCCTGTCAAGACTCATGACCTGAGTTCAGTCTCTGGACATGGTGGAAGGAGAGAACCAATTCCTACCAGTTGTCTTTTGACCACTCACGTGAGTATGCCTCCCCTCCTCCAACACAATAAATATATAAATATTATAGAAAAAGAAAATTAAAAAATTTCCTCCTTTAATCTTTGCTTAACATGCATGAAGTCCTGAATTCAGTGGCACAAACCTGTGATCCCAGCAGTTTCTGAAGGTAGAGACAGGAAGATCAGGAGTTCAAGGTCATCTCCCACTACATAATGGAGGCCATCCTGGGATACATAAAACCTTGGTCTTAAAAAAAAAAATTAAAAACCTAAAAACTTCAACAAAACTAAATTATTTCACAAGAGTTACATCATTAAGCACTGTACTTTGATTTTACTTATTTTCCATTTTTTCTATGTGTGTTTTCATGTCTTGGGTATGTGAGCACGTTTGTGTGTGTGTGTGTGTGTGTGTGTGTGTGTGTGTGTGTGTGTGTGTAGAGGCATGAGGCTGATGTTGGGGAGCATCCTTGATCTCTCATCCATCCTATTCATTGAGTCAGGGTCTCTCAGTCAAATCCAGAGCACATCCACATCCACAAGATGCCTCCCCAGTTAATTGACCTCAAAACCCAAACCAACAACAACAACAAACCCAGAAAACAAACAAACAAAAACCCCAACAGAAAACAACAAACCAAAACCAAAACCAAACGGAAAAAAAAAACCCTAAAGGTCATCCTTGTATTCTCGTAGCTTCATTGGTTTCTTCATTTTTCATGGTACCACATGGATGTTTATCCCTTCAATGCTATTCTATAGGCGTAGCTCTGTGTGTGTGAATGTCTAGACTCTTATAGTCAGTCTGCTCTGGGGATATCCTGTGTCTGCCTTCTGAGACTGGAATTACAGGGGGACCCCCGTGCCCACACAGCTTTTAAATGGGCCACTGAGCCGTCTCTCCAGCCCCTGCACTTTAGTTTTAATAACTTAATTGGCGTGACAAAGGAGGTGAAGGTTGCCAAAGCCAGTATGCCCTATGTGCACAGTGTCTGTCGAGGGTGGCGAGAGGCTCAGCAGTACAACGATAACTTACCCGTCTTCAGGGCCTCTTCCAACTGTGGCTGCCACAGGGGCAGGATTTCTGCTGCTGGCTCTCACTGTGCTGAATGTGCACCCAGCAGCTCTCCTTGCAAAAGCAGAGCACTCCTATGGAGCCCCCAGGAGACACACAAATGGAGCAGCTGATGTATTTTCTCTACTTAGGAAGTGTTAATTAAAACTACATGTGGTTTGAAATGTTTGCTGTTCTTTCTCTTCTGAAACCCTTACAATTTGCTTTGCACAAAACTCTGAGGTCTCTGTGTAAGTCACTGAGACGATAGCTTTCGCGAAGAATTCAGTTTCCCTTCAGCATAGGATGGTTTAAGGTGCAAAAGGCCAGGGCCGAATTTAACAGGTCATTTGCTAGAAGTAGCACATCTCTGGGCACCACCAACTGGTTTATGTAATACTTTAAGCTTTGAAAATTTGAAATTAAAATATATACAAGTTTTTTTAAAAAAAATATGTTGCCTAAATAATGACTGATGTATCTGCATACTGCATCCCAGTCCTGCCTGCATCCCAAAGCCTCTGCTCAACCCTCCATCTTCCCTCAGAGACAACTATAGACATCTCTTACTTTTCTTTAGCGTTTTAACACTAGGCACACATTGTCAAACTCGGCAGTTAAATTTTTTTCTGCTTTGAATTTTATAGAAAACGAGATCACATAGTGTGAATACTTCTGTGACTGGCTTCTATGTTCAACACATTTGCCAAAGTTATCTAGATTTCTAACAAAGTTGTGCTTTTTTTTTCTACACTGGTTTACCCTCTTCCATTATGAATGAGTCTATAATCTATTTGTTCAATTTACTGTTAATAGGCACCTGAATGTTTCAGTCTGAGAATAGAACAAATACCCAAATAGTACAAGAGCTCTCTCTTCAGGGCTTGAAGTGTGGCTCTGTTAAGCATCTGCTTAGCATGTATCAAGGCCCTGTGTTCAATCCCCAGCACCGTAAACAAACAAACCAGGAATCCAAGTCAAAACCAAGGACAAAAGCACATGTTAAGTGTCCCTTGGTGTTCCCGTGTACACAGTCATGCACACCTACACCTCAGTGCTTATTCATTTCTATAGACACTAGGTATTACCAAACTATTTTCTTTCTCTCTTTTTTAAAATAATAAATGTATTTATTTATTTTACATCCTGGCCGCAATCTACCCTCCCTCCTCTCCTCCCAGTCCTTCCCACCTTCCCTCTGCACCCCCCCCCCCCCACTCCTCCTCCGTTTCTTTTTAGGAAAGCACAGGTCTCCCTGGAGTATCAACAAAACATGGCACATCGAGTTGCAATAAGACTAAGCACCTCCCCATGTATTAAGGCTGGGCAAGGTGACCCAGTATGAGGGGTAGGGTCCCAAGAGCCAGTAAAAGAGTCAGGGACAGGCCCTGTTCCCAGTGTCTTCCAAGACCAAGCTTCCAGAGGACCAAGCTACACAACTCTAACGTATATGCAGAGGGCCTAGATCAGTCCCATGCAGGCTCCCTGATCGTCAGTCTCTGTGAGCTCAGGTTAGTTGATTCTGTGGGTTTTCTTGTGGTGTCCTTGACCCCTCTGGCCCCTACAATCCTTTCTCCCATCTTCTGCAGGATTTCCCGAACTCTGCCTGATGTTTGGCTGTGGGTCTCTGCATCTGTTTCCATCAGTTGCTTTTTTTTTTGTGTGTGTGTTTCGAGACAGGGTTTCTCTGTGTAGCTTTGCGCCTTTCCTGGAACTCACTTGGTAGTCCAGGCTGGCCTCAAACTCACAGAGATCCACCTGCCTCTGCCTCCCCAGTGCTGGGATTAAAGGTGTGTGCCACCATTGCCCAGCAATCAGTTGCATTTTTAAAGCAACTGTACTATTTATTATTTTATTTATTGATTGATTTTTTTGAAATTAAGTCCACCCTATAGCTCAGGCTGACTTGAACTAACAGCAATCCTCCTACCTCAACCTCCTCAGTGTTGCCTGCCTTCCTTCCTTCCTTCCTTCCTTCCTTCCTTCCTTCCTTCCTTCCTTCCTTCCTTCCTTCCTTCCTTCCTTTCTCTCCCCCCCACCCCCCTTTCTGCATTAGCAGGTCTCTTTCTATGCTGGCTGGGACCTTCAACCCCAGGTTGAATGCAGCACTGATTACGGATAGACTCGTTACAGATCTCAGTGGGAAAGTATCCATCCATTTGTTGCTGTGTATTTCATGTTGATACCCTGTCAAAGTAACAACTCCCGTTCCACCCGAGTTTGCTGAGAGTTTGCAGTGTGCATCATAACGCACAGCGTCACGGTCTTCTCTCCATTTGTTCATCACTTGGCATCTCCGTTACGCCATTAATATTACAAATTGTTTGGATTGATTTTTTTTTTAATCTTAGCCAGTTTGCTCTCCTGCAATGAAGTCAGATTTTTTTTTTATTTTGCTAAATTTGATTTTCTAGGATTTTTGTTTAGGATTTTCCAGTCTATACCCTGAGAGATGCTGGCATGGACTTCATCCTTCCCATAATGTTTCTGTGGTGTTTTCATATTAAGGTTATGAAGTTCACTCAGAAATAATAAGAAATAGATCCCGGTCTGCTGTTCTCTAGAAAAGTCTGTTTAAACATTCAGGGGAATTCACCAGCAGAGCCATCTGGGCCCATTATTTTCTCTGTGGGATGGAATTAGATTGAGAACATGGTTTCTTTAATAGGCATTTAGATTGTCTGTTCCTGTGGTAGCTTTGATGATGTATATTTTCATCTGTATCACCTAAAATTTAAAATTTATTGCCATATTTTTTCTCAGTTTCCTCTTGTGGTCATTAGAATGTCCTTGTCATCTAAATAGAAGTCAGAAAGTGAGGGTTCTTCGGGCAAATCTTGCCCAAGCCTGTATTTGTTGAGGCCAATAAACTAAGAATGGTTTTTAGACTTTGAAAGAGTTGTTAAAAACAAAACAACAGAAACATGTAACAGAGGCCACAGTTTCTTCTCTTAACTTTAATATTTCCTTAGTTGAAGTTTCTTTGTAATTTAATTTCCTGTTCCTTTTCTAACTTCTTGAGAGAGCAATTCTTGTAAATGTTCTGCGTGTCCTGGAAAAGGTCAGATTTGCTATCTTGTTATTTGAAGTTTCTCTGTCCTTATTGACTTCCTGTCTTTTTATTCCAACTGTTAAAATCCTCTTCTGTGGGACCTGTGAGATGGCTCAGTGGGTAGAGGCACTTGCCACCAAAACCTGATGATCTGAGTTCAATAACAAGGATCCACACAGTGGAAGGACAGACCAATCTCCTGCAAGCTGTCCTCTGACCTCCACATGCAAGCCACACACACACACACACACACACACACAGAGAGAGAGAGAGAGAGAGAGAGAGAGGTACACATGTACACATGCACACACGGGCATGTACATGCACACCAAAGAAAAAGGTAAATGGTTTGCTTTATTTTTGAGACAGGTTCTCATTATGTAGAGCAGGCTGTTCGCAAACTCAAGAGATCAGCCTGCCTCTGCCTCCCAAGTGCTGGAATCAAAAGCATGCACCACCATGCCTGGCCCTAAAAGTTTTCTTTAAGTGTCAGATGAAGGCTTTATATGTAAGTGATTCACAATTTTTTTTTTTTACCTAGTTTCTCTCACCTAAATTCACATTTGTCACTTTATAAGCAATAATAAAAAATGTTGATTTCAGCTTTTCATATCTTTTTACACCATTACCTAAAATTTGTCATCCCAATGATTTTGTTTTAAACATTCAGCTTTAATGACTATCTACCATTTCTGGGTTATTTTCCCCCTCCAGAAACAAGGAAGCAGATTTCGTAAACAAAAATAACAGTATCAGCCATGGTTACTAACCCTTGTATGGAAACGTATGTGCTAGGTTCTCCTTTGCTTTCTTCTAAACAATGACTTTCAAAATGAAAGAAACTTATGGGGAAAAAAATGGACGGTCTTGCTTCAGGTGCTGGCTGGGTGCCAGAGTTCGGGGTGCTTCAGTTTTACCTTAAGGAGTGGCCCACGTGTGGTCCTGATTTGGTCAATAGTGAATCCACCTGTGTGCAAGCTGTAGCGGCGCCTTTCTCCACAGCGCCAGGATGGAACTGAACGAGGTCTGGTGGGCAGGGTGGCTGTCCTTCATAATACAGACTTGTTCATCTAATGGAAAAAAAAAAAAAAAAACCAATCTGAACTTCAGCCTTAAGTCTGGGCTCATCCAATAGTCTCTGAATCCACAGCAATCATCTACAGTGATGGTTGGAGACTGAAGTATTCATTTTCTTTTCTCTCAATAGGACCTCCCAATTGCCCAGCTTTCAGCAGCACTCAGGGTTGGGGAAAAGGCTGGTCCCAGCAGAGGTGGGAGGGCGGTGTCCTTATCTGACAGAAGAGGTATCTATTACAGACTGGTCTGTTTCCTGCTCAACCACCTCCAGGGAGTGAGGCCACGTAGAAATTGCTTTATCTCTCTCAGCTTTCGTTTCTCTATCTGTAATCAGAAGATAATGGAGCCTGTTCCCTACACACTTCAGTGACACACGTGTGCAGATAAATAGGGTGGATTGGAATGTGACAGCCAGGTCTCATGAGAAAGGGACTAAGGATAAATAAAGATGTATCAAGAATGTCTGATTTTAATAAAAGATATCACAGTCCTCCATCATGGCCTCCTGAATACTCATAATTGTTGAATATTGAATGGATTTTTCTCTGCCCCCCCATGTTATTATTGCTTTAAATTTTTTGTTACATTTATTTGCTTTTTTGTTGTTGTGTGTGCCTGCATATATGTGGGCATGAACTTGCCATGGTGTGTATGTGTATATATGTTTATGTGTATGTGTATATATGTACATGTGTGTATGTGTCTTTCTGTACATATGTGTATATATGTATATGTGTATGTGCATGTGTCTCTGTGTATGTATGTGAGTATATGTATATGTGTATATGTGCAGATATCTCTGTGTGTATATGTGTGTGTGTGTGTGTAGGCTAGAGGACAACTTTCAGGAGTTGATTCTCTCCTTTTTCTGTCCTGAAAAAGTTCCTGGGGACTGAACTCAAGTACCTTTACCTACTTACTGAGCCTTTCTTGCTCACCTTATTATAGCTTTTTAAAATATTCTTATGTATTCCTTGAGACTTTTGTATGTTTATATAATATATCTTAGTCATACCCACCCCCAGCTCCTCCCTCCCACTCTGTCTGGACCCCGCCACACCGGCCCCTCCCACTTTCGCATCCTCTTTCTTGTTTTTAACCCACTGAGTCCAATTAGCACTGTCTGCACACACAGACAAACTTTTAGCAGCCACACCCCAGAGAAAGATGGCTCCTCTCCTCCAACAGCTATCAACTGCAATCGTCCCTCAGGCGGGGTGGAGCCTCAGAGCCCCTCTCTATCTGTGCTGGAACTATTGACCATCTTGGTCTTTTGCAGGTGACCATAGTGCTGTGCCTTCATGAGTGCAAGGCCATGCCATATCCAGAACACATTTTACAGCACTCCTCCTCATCCTTTGGCTCTTACATTCTTTCCATTTCCTTTTCTACAATGTTTCCTGAGCCTTGGAGTGGGGTGTGTGTGTGGATACAGATGTCTCATTTAGGGTGGAGCAGTCAACAGTCCTTTATTCTCAGCACTTTGGCCCCTTAGGAGTCTCTGCACTGATTGCTGCTCGCTGCAGAAAGGGGCTTCTCTGATGATGGTTGAGGGAAGCACGAATTGATACATATAAACATAAACATTTAGAAGGCCATTAGAAACCATATCTGTTTGACAAAGCAGCAGTAGTAGATCCCCCTCTGGCCCCAATCTCCCCAGCCATAGGCCTTCGACTAGGTTTAGGTCAGGTGTGAATTCTCTCCCATGGAGCAGACTTTAAATACAATGAAAAAACAACTGGTTACCTCCCAAACAGTCATGACATGTTGCCCCCATTGGCACTTCTTGCCTGACAGATCCGTACGGTGGAGTCCACCTCTGAGTAAATCTACCCATAATCTTTCACCTCCAGCAAACTGCACCAAAACATTATTTTGCAAATTGTCTGGACCCTGGAAAATAACTATAATGGAAATAGAGTTTGCTTCTGTGTATCCAGGTTAATTCTCTCTTTTCTCCCTGCCTCTGTCTCTTCCTTCCTTTCTTAAATTGGTCTCATGTAATCCAGGCAAACCTCAAACTCGCTATGTGGCCAAGGATGAACTTGAACTTCTGACCCTCCTGCCTTCAGTGCTTGGTTTTATATTATGCTGACTCTACCAGCTCAGCTGCATCCCAGCCTCAGGTTTTCCTCTTTATCCCTTTTCCCTTCTCAGGATGATTCACTGAAGCCTCTGGTTCTTAATGAGAGGACCAAGCAGATGCCATAACAGGCTGCTCAGTCTTCTCTCAGAGATCAGGCCTCAATTTCAGTTTCCTGAGACTGAGCAAGCAGTTTCTGGGAGGGCAATGAACAAAAGATAATCACTGATGCCCCTGTCAGCAGGGACAGGGAGATAGGATGCACCAAGTCTGATCCACTGAACCAGCCCCCACAGTCAGTACGTGCTAGGCCAGCCAGCCTCCACAGCAGCTCAAGGACAAAGCCTGGAATTTGTCCAGGCCTGCCCCAAAATGGGTAACTGTAGCCCTGACAAACCCCCAACTAACCCTAGCCAATTAAAAGTTACTAACGTAATTTCCACTGGCACAAACCAATCCTGAGTCTGTTCCTATGTAGTCTATAGACCCCAAGATCCCCACCCCCTGCTTTATCTCACATAAAAACCCTGCCCCATTGCTACTCGGGGTCTCTCCTGCTCTGCTGCTGCGTCAGACAGACGGAGAGGCCCGAGGTAACTCAAAATAAAAAGACTCTTTTCTTTTGCATCGGATTTGGTCTTTTTATGGTCTTTGGGAGTCTGGACTTGGGACACAACACTTAAGTGGGTTGTAGACCTTCCTAGTCTTTCTAACCCCCATTAAGATCAACAAAGGACTTAATGAACATATGTATAAATGACTGGCAAACCTAGTGTGTATCTTTCAGTGTTTTGAAGAAACTAAAACAGATCATTCTTTAGCAAACACTTATTTTAAGATGGGAATCTTGGGCTTCAGTCTAAGAAGGCAGAGTGGTCAGTGGTGGTAAAGAGAAGGAAAGAAAGCAAATAATAAATAGGAGCCCTCAAATCTCCACGCATAGGTGCAGACATTAAAACGTTAACTCTGGCATTAAACATCTTGTGTAGTTATGTATGTGTGTGAACATATTCATATATGTATGTTTGTGTGTGTATAGGTGTAATGTTTTAAATGAGCAATGGCCCCCATAGGCTCTGGTGTTTGAACACATGGTCTCCAATTGTTAGCACCGTCTGGGGAGGCTTAGGAGGTACAGCCTTGCTGGAGGTAGCATGTCACCGGGCAGGATTGGAAAGCTTAGGTCTTGTTCTACTTCTAACTTACTCTCCCTCCTCTGGGCTGACAGTTGAGAATGTGAGCGTAGCTTCCTGCTTCTGCCGACGTGATGCCTCCCTCACCACAACAGAACCTTACCCTCTGGAACCATACTCACATAACCCTTCCTCCTGTAAGCTGCCTTGGTTCTGGTGTTTATCACGGCCACAAGAAAGCAACTAACAGGTATGAATGCACTGGTGTGGAGCCAGAGGCCACCACCATGCGTCATTTCTCAGATGTCATTGTGCTTTTTAAAATTTAAAAAAATGTGTGTGTGTGTGTGTGTGTGTGTGTGTGTGTGTGTGTGTGTGTAGGAGGATGTGGGGGTGTGGGTGGGTGTTTGTGCATGTGCATGTGTGGGGGTTTGTGCAAGTGAGTGCAGATGCTCACAGAGTTACAGGCAGTTGTGAGCTGCCTGATGTGGGTGCTGGGAATCAAACTTGGGTCCATCTTAGGAGCAGCAATTGTTCTTAACTGCTGAGTCATCTCCCCAACCCACCTTGTCTCCTGACCCAAGGTTTCTCCCTGGCCTGAAATTTACAACTTGCTAGGCAGGCGGGGTACTGAGCCTGTCTGTCCCTCTCTGCGCTGGGACATGTCATCATGCCCACAATTTTTATGTGGATTCTGGGGGTTGAACTCAGGACCTCATAATTGCAAAGCAGGCACTTAACCAGCTGAGCCATCTCTCCAGACCCTGTTATTAACTGTATTTATATTACAATCACATGCAACTTTCACTAAAGTAGACATTTGCTCCATTCGCACAGGAAAGTACCGAAGCTGGAAGTGTTAAACAACTGCCCGAGGCCATATTCCTAGCAGATAACTGAGCTGAGCTCCAACTTGAAGCCACGCTTATTTGATTCCAATGGGCTGTGACGAAATACCGGACAGAAGCCACTTAGGGGAGGGAGGTTTGACTGACAGTTCAAGAAGGAACACAGCCTATCACAACAGGCATGCCAGCAGGAGCAGGCTGCCGGTGAGCACAGGAGACCACAGTCAGGAAGCAGAGAGGAGGCAGAAAGGGGCCGGGCGAGGAGCTGACTACGACCAGCCCACTTCCTTTGGTGAGGCTCTACTTCCTAAAGGCTCACAACAGTGCCACCAGGTAGAGTGTTCGAGAGCCCATGGGAACACGTCACACTCAGCCACAGTAGTGCTTTGCTTGTGTAGGATAATGAAATAAATTATAAGAATAAAAGCCAGATGGGGATGGAGGAATGGATCAGCAGTTAAGAGCACTTTCTGCTCTTTCAGAGAATCTGAGGTTGGGGTTCCCAGAATCCACATAAGGTACCTTACAACTGCCTATAACTCCAGCTTCAGGGGATCTGAGACCCCTTTCTGGCCTCTGAAGGCATTGTGCGTGCACATGCACACACACAAACACACACACACACACACACACACACACAATTATAAAAATGTAGATCCTCTATGATGAATTTTGCCCCCTCCCCCACTTCTTTCTCAGCCTTCTTCTCTTTTGAGACGGGGTCTCATTATGCTCCCCCAGGCTAGCCTCGAACTCACCTGCCTCTGATGCCTGGGTGCTGGATTTAAAAGCATGTACAATATCACACCTGGCCTTCCTTTTCAAAAATGATTTATTAAAAAAAACTTACATTGGTTGTATTGTGTGTATGTGGTTGTCTGTTCATGCCTTCCACCGTGTGGGTCCGGGGGATTGAGCTCAGGCCATCAGCAAGCACCTTCACCCACTGAGCCAGCTAACCTGCAACTATATGTGCGTGTGTGTGTGTGTGTGTGTGTGTGTGTGTGTGTGTGCACAGAGGTGTCCAGATGCCCTCGGAGACTAGAAGAAGTTCTCAAATCTTCTGCAGCTGGAGTTATAGGTGGTTGTGAGCTGTCATGTGGGTGCTGGGAAAGAGCTCAGGTCTTTTGGGTGAGCAACCATTGCTCTTGAGTGCTGAGCCATCTCTGCAGCCCCCCGACTTCCTGTCTTTTGTTTATTCCAGGTTGGTAAAGCATCCTTGTGTGTGTATGTGTGTGTGTGTGTGTTAATGGTTCTCCATGTCCCCGACTTTGTAATTTTTGTCATACAAACAGACATGCTTGTTCTCCAAAAATAATTGACTTGTGATGAAATGTCAAAATAGATCATTGGCATCTTCCAGACGCTTTTTGGTATTTTACCAAATTTAGTGATGAATGTGTTTTGTTTAAAAAAACAGAGAGCATGATTAATGCTATAATAATACGTTATGTACAAACCAGTCTGAATGCCTTTTCTTTATCAGAAGTTTTCTTTCTTTCTTTTTTTCAATGGATGCAGTGAACTTTATTGATGGCATTCAAGAGAGTAGAGCTCCCTAAGCCCCTCCGGTTATTCTGGGGGTCTGGGATGGAAACTGAGGGAGATGCTCAGTGTCGGGGGCTGAGTTGGAACAGAAAGGGCTTCTTACTCCTTGGAGGCCATGGAGACCATGAGGTCCACCACCCTGTTGCTGTAGCCGAATTCATTGTTGTACCAGGAAATGAGCTTCACAAAGTTGTCATTGAGAGCAATGCCAGCCCCAGCATCGAAGGTGGAAGAGTGGGGGTCACTGTTAAAGTCGCAGGAGACAACCTGGTCCTCAGTGTAGCCCAGGATGCCCTTTAGTGGGCCCTCTGACGCCTGCTTCACCACCTTCTTAATGTCGTCATACTTGGCAGGTTTCTGCAGGTGGCATGTCAGATCCACCATGGACACATTGGGGGTAGGAACACGGAAGGCCATGACAGTGAACTACCTGTTCAGATCTGGGATGACCTTGCCTGCAGCCTTGGCAGCACTGGTGGATACAGGGATAATGTTCTGGGCAGCCCCACGGCCATCACGCCACAGCTTCCCAGAGGGGCCATCCACAGTCTTCTGGGTGGCAGAGATGGCATGGACTGTGGTCATGAGTCCTTCCACAATGCCAAAGTTGTCACAGATGACCTTGTCCAGGGGTTCCAGGCAGTTGGTGGTGCAGGAAGCATTGTTGACAATCTTGAGTGAATTGTCATACTTCTCATGGTTCACACCCATCACAAACATGGGGGCATCAGCAGAAGGGACGGAGGTGATGACCCTTTTGGCCCCATTCTTCAAGTGGACCCAGCCTTCTCCATGGTGGTGAAGACATCAGTAGACTCCACAACATACTCGGCACCAGCATCACCCCAGTTGATGTTGGCAGGATCTCACTCCTGGAAGATGGTAGTAGCCTTCCTGTTGATGACAAGCTTCCTGTTTTCAGCCTTGACTGTGCCGTTGAACTTGGCATGGGTAGAGTCATACTGGAACATGTAGACCATGTAGTTGAGGTCAATGAAGGGGTCATCGATGGCAACAATGTTCACTTTGCCAGACTGGAAGGCAACCCTGGCAACTAGGCATCCAAATACGTCCAAATCCATTCACTCCGACATTCACCATCATGTCTCAGGGATGAGGCTGGCACTGCACAAAAAGACATTGCTGTCTCTGGAACAGGGAGGAGCAGAGAGCCCAGAAGTTTTCTTGATGTGTGACATCTTCAATGTGTGCAGCAGTATGAAGCCACTTCTTATTTTCACTGGAGCTGATGAACTTTCTAAGTCCTCTCCGTGTGTCTGTAAGTCCATTGCCCATGGTTTTGGCTGCATTTGTGTTTTCTCTAGTTCTTATGCCAGAATTGTGGGATTTTTTTCCCCTTTAATTTTCAGCGATCACTATGTATGGATCATTTCTCATTTTCTCAATAAATATTTATTTATTTGGAGACAAAGTCTTATGTGTCTAAGCTGTCCTTGAACTTGCTGTGTAGCCAAGGATGACATTGAACTTCTTGATTCTCATGCCTCCACCTTCAGTACTGGGATTACAGATGTGCACAGCCACAGGCCATTCATGTGCTGAGAACTGGACCCAGTGCTTCAAGCATGCTAAGCAAGCACTCTACTGGCTGAGCTATATCCCGGGTCTCCTGATTAGTAGACAGACCTTGGCTTTTATTTCTTGCCAACATAAACTTTAATTTAGGCAGTTTAGCTTTAGATATCTATTCATTTCTCTGTTTTTCTGTATTCTTCTTCTCTGTGTGTGTGTCTGTCTGTCTTCCTCCGTGCCCATCTCTCTGTCTCTGTCTCTGTGTCTGTCTGTCTGTCTGTCTGTCTGTCTCTCTCTCTCTCTCTCTCTCTCTCTCTCACACACACACACACACACACACACACACACACACACATTCTATTTTATCTAAGCCCTGTGTTGTCCATGGTATGGTAAAACACTATAACACAGAATTCATCACCTTTAAGTTTGTTCCTGATATAGAAAAAAAACGAAACAGGAAAGATATGAATCAGAAGTAATTCCCTAATAAAATCAGAGACACGGTGAAAGTTTTCAGAAGACTGATAGTGGCTACGACCAAGCAGCGGCTTATCGAGTTGTGTCCTGTGTCCTGAGGTGTCCTCTCTCACCCTCGGGCCTCTCTCTGCTTCCCTCAGGTACTGTCCTTTCATGACTCAGCTGCCTGTCAACAGGAGGCTTAACTGGGGCCACTGATAGCAGGTCTGCTTGTCACATCCAGTCACTCGACTGCCATTTCTCTGATCCTTCCATTCAACAGTCTTTCTAATTCAGAGACATTTTAGAATTTTTAAGCTTCACACTATGCCACATTTAAAACCTCTGGTTTTATCTATGAGTAACTTCTCTTCTCCTGTCATAAATGGGAAGGACAGTCTTTCACAAAGCAAACTACCCATGCTAGATAGTTTTATGTCAACTTGACGCAAGCTAGAGTCATCAGAGAAGACAGAGCCTCAATTCAGAAAATGCCTCTTGAAGACTGCTGTAGGCAAGTCTGTCAGGCATTTTCTTAATTGGTGATTAATGAGGAGGTCCCAGTTCACTGTGGGTGGGGCTGTGCCTGGGCTGGTGGTCCTGGGTTCTATAAGAAAACAGGCTGAGGAAGCCATGGGAAGCAAGCCAGTAAGCAGCACCCCTCCATGGCCTCTGCATCAGCTCCTGCCTCCAGGTTCCTGCCCTGTTTGAGTTCTTGTCCTGGCTTCTTTCAGTGATGGCCTATGAGGTGGAAGTGTAAGCCAAATAAACCCTTTTCTTCCTGACTTGCTTTGGTCATAGTGTTCATCACAGTAATAGGAACCCTGACTAATATACTACCTCTTTCTTTTCAAAAATTGGCTTTCGTTTTCACAGAACGTACAGGAGTTATTAAAGATTTATTTATATTTATATTTGTGTATATCTGTGTGTCAGTATGCACTATGTGTGCAGGGGCCTAAGGAAGCCAGAAGTGGGCATCAGATCACCCAGAGCTAAGTTATATACAGGCCAGCTGTGAACCGCTCAATAAAGGTGCTGAGAACTCGGGTCCTCTGGACGAACAGCAAGCACTATTGACTCCTACTGGAATTATTTAAAAGAGAAAGCAGTTAAAAATGTTTTTAACCAAGTGTGTGGCCTATATGCCCACACAGCTGTGTAACACTGTCAGGGTTTCTTCTCAATGTAGTTTTACTGAAATTAGAGTAGTTGCAAACTAGGTTCTAGAGAGTCATTTTTGTGAGGAGATTCACAACTGTGATCAATAGAAACTGACCACTGTTACCTTGATTGAAGACTGACCGTCAGCAGGGTTGGTGATGGAGATGGTGTTTCTGAATGCAGGTACCACAGGCTGGGAGGCTCCAGGGGCTGGCTTGGAAGGAATGGAGGATTTAGAGAACCAAGAATGAGGAGAAGCAGCAACCATCCCTCGACCAAAAATACTTAGTGAACCTCTTGTCTCAGTTGCCATGGAAACCATCTCCACAAGGTTCTCTCTATTTTACTCACTGAGAATTCATAGTCTCAGGAGAAAGAACCTGGTTGGGTGAATTTAAGTCACACCTCTGACTCAGGTCTAACAGAAAAAAGGATCAGGGACACTTGTTTCCCCAAAGACAGTCATGCTTTTACCATGAGCATGTACAGTGAGGAAATCAGTGGTTGGTGAATGATTGGAGTCACAATAGAGATCTACATTCTCTAATAAACTGGTGTCATGGATTGAACTGCTTCTTTGTTAAAACAGTATAGTATAGTAGAATCTAGGGAGAATGTCACAAACGCATCTATCCATCCATCAACCAAATAATGTTCATCTAGTACTTACTTGTCATGAAAAATAATCTAAATAATATGCTAACCAATAAGAATTTACAATAAGATACCCAACTAAAAGGGTATAAGAGATTATCACTGTCTTCTCTTTGCCTTTACGTTATCAATATCATCTATCTATCTATCACCTATCTATCTATCTATCTATCTATCTATCTATCTATCTATCTATCTATCTATCTATCTATCATCTATCTATCTACTATCTATCTATCTATCTTCTATCTATCTATCTATCTATCTATCATCTATCTATCTATCTATCTATCTATCTATCTATCTATCTTGAGATGCAGAAGAGAGGAGAGGAGAGGAGAGAAGGACAAGAGAGCTGCTGGGGGAACAAACTAGGAGGTGGCGGCCATTCTGTCAGCTGCAAGTGTGGGCACTGTGGAAACTCCTCAAAAGCACACTGCAAATCCTTTAGGGGATACCCTTTGTTTTCTCACTGCGAACACTCCCACCCCAGCCTCCTGTCTATCAGGCAGAATTTTCTGCATACTGGCTCAAACATCCAGAGAGGTGGAAAGGCCACATATTTTAATTATCCTCTCTTAAGCAATTTCCTTCCCTATCAACTCCATTTTATGCATGCTGCTCACGGGTTTCAGTAGTAATAATGGTTCTTTTGTTTTTCAGGAGGGAATGTCAAAATTAGGAGAATTGTAAAACCATTCACCATCCATTATTTTTATAATTAGCAAGGAATGGGCTGAGGGCAAGATCAAGCCTCTATATTTCTGACATCTTTTCTTCGGATTCTTTTTTTTTTTTTTGCAGATGACAAGGCAGATTTGGCTGCTTCTTGTCTCATCTGACAAGCTGACTATTGTCAAGCAGATGTCTTCATTAAGTCTGTGTAGGAAGACGAGAGCATCAAAGGAAGGAGCACGCGTTTTCCTTCTGGAACTCTGCATAGGAATCACGTATTTTGTAGTATGATCTATGAGTGAGGTAGCTTGTTCTGCTTGTGTGTGGTGGTAATTGTTTGGGGATGAAAAACACCTGTGCCAAACATCTGTTGGGTCCTGGCACCTTCATCTTGTCATCTTGGAATATGCAACATTATGCCCTACTTCGGAAAGCAATAACAACTGAGGTATTGAGGTCGTAATGCTTAGCAGAGGGGAGTTTGGGAATTACGTGAGATAATCAAAGATGTCGGAAGCTGAAGCGGGCGAGAGCCTTAGCTGCACGTTTCCTGGCAAAGTCCTTCCCATCAGCAGCAGCCATTTAATGTCCATCTTGAAAGGTAGATGAGATTAACTAAAAGTGAGTCCTTTGGACATTTAATATTCCTCCTTCTCCCAGCTGGAGGATCAAAATAGCCTCTCCCATCTCCTGTCTAAGTTTGCTACTTTCATGGTTTTAAAAGCTGGTCAAGTGCCTCTTCGTGGGATTTATTCCGATTTTGACTCTTTGGTGCTTTTCAAGTTACTTCATATCCTTGCACAGGTCATATTCTAATTTCCCTTTAAGTAGCAAAGCACTTCAGCAGTTCCTGAGGCAGAGACTCTTACCTCAGCAGGTCAGAAAAAGTGGAGCCCAGAATGAGCCCATGAAGCATCAGGAGTGACCAACAGAGCAGACCCTGGAGGCCAAACCAGAGAGGCAGCTGTTCTTCAAATTCTTGGTCTATTCGTTGACTTAAATATTCTGATAACGATGTTTGC
This sequence comes from Peromyscus aztecus, assembly GCA_902168405.1. Classification (NCBI taxonomy): domain Eukaryota; kingdom Metazoa; phylum Chordata; class Mammalia; order Rodentia; family Cricetidae; genus Peromyscus; species Peromyscus aztecus. The sequence continues at coordinate 12,732 of CABHPQ010154565.1, read as the reverse complement.
TTGCTAGCTTGATTATTTATTTCACTTATCTTCATCCAACTTTCTGTGTAGACAAGGGTAACCTCGAACTCCTGATCCTCCTGCCTCCCAAGGTTTTTATCACCTTGTGTGACAAAAACCAGGGTTTAGTTTTTGGTGCTGGGGATCAAACTCAGGGCCTTATAGATGCTAGGAAGAAATGTCCTACTAGTGAACTGTATTCACAGCCTTCTCTTTTAAAAATAAAACTCAGTTTATTTTTATTATGTATATGTATGTGTGTCTCTGTGTGGATATTTGAATAGGAATGTGGGTGATTGGGAAGGCAAGAGGTACCAGATCCCTTGGAACTGGAGTTACAGGTTGTTTTGCGCTGCCCCATGTGGATGCTGGGAATTGAACTTAGGTCCTCTGCAAGATCAGTATGCCCTTTTAACCTGTGAGCCATCTTTCCAGCCTCAGCCCTCACATTTTTGACAACAAACTTCAGGGGATGAAACAATGCCTCTGAAGCCTGGTGATAACACAGATGGTCATGGTCAGCAACAACTACAGAATGTACTAAGTGGCCAGAGAGTTGAGAAAGCAGTACTTGCTCTCAAGATCTCACCTGGTACCTCTCTCATCTTGCTCTCTCTCTCTCTCTCTCTCTCTCTCTCTCTCTCTCTCTCTCTCTCTTGGTTTTTCGAGACAGGGTTTCTCTGTGTAGCTTTGCGCCTTTCCTGGAACTCACTTTATAGACCAGGCTGGCCTCGAACTCACAGATATCCTGCCTCTGCCTCCCGAGTGCTGAAATTAAAGGCGTGTGCCACCATCGCCGGGCTAGAGACAGAACCCAGGATCTTAGGTATGCTGGCAAATGCTCTCAAACACACAAACAAAACAGACTAAAAAAGAGTCAGTCAGAGGAGCAGAAGCGTTTGAGTCCCTGACCCCTGATGATAGATACAATGTGACCAGCAGTCTTCCTGTTAGTGGGGCTGTGCCTCATCCTCTAAACCCCCAACTTACCCATGTTCCCTGTGATGGCTGTAGCTGGTCTTAAACCCAGAACCAAAACAAACCTCTGCATCTTCAATTGTTATCTCTTATTTTGTCAGAGCTACAAGAGAAGTACCTAATAAGTAAGTATGCTTTGCAAAATTGTTTCATTTTAATCTTTTGGTTTACAACTGTTTTTCTGGGAAGGTACTCTATTATAGGGAGAACTACATAGATTTTTTAATTGGTTATGATGTTTCACCCAAGTCTAGAATCTATTGGTGATGATGGTTGTCCAAGTGATGCTATCTACCATATGCAAGCTTTTCTGCCCCCTGCTTTCTCCTCTCTCGTCCCTTTTCCCTGTCTCTCTTCCTCATATGCTTTCATCTTTATACGCATTCATGTGCTATTCCCTTCAGTGTGTTTGTATTTAATACTTTTCTCTTCTGAGCATACACCTCATTTGGCCACATAATACCTTCACAAGCTGGCTTCTGGGCTCTGTTGATGACCATGTTGGTTTTGAACCACTCCTGACTCTCTGCCTCAGATGTTCCAGGTTCACCCACTCTTTCTCAATTGTGGCTGGAGTGGGCCATTGCCCAAGAGCTTAGCTCATGCTACCTAGGCTACTGCATTCAGAGGCTTAAACTTTGATGGGTTTTCATTGCTACTGGGTAGATTCTGTCTGGTACTTCCTGGGGTGTGTATACACATTCATCCCTTCCTTATTTCTTCATCTCTCTTGCTCATTCACAATAAATATTAAAAGCCACATATTCAATATTTAACTACAGTCCATTGTCTTCAGAATGCAGGCATGGTGTCAAAAATACCTTGTTCATAAATTACTTGGATCACCTCTTTCTGCCTTCACACCCTCTGGTGTGCTTATGTTATCCTTTTGAAATGCAATAAGGTTCATTTGTTTTAGTTCATATTCCCTTGACGGGATAAAATATATTCATTGTTATTTTATGACTGTTAAAACATTGACACGGTTCAGAAGTCCAAGTGATAAAAGTGAGAAAATAGCACTGCTCCCAACTTCTCCCTCTCATTCCTACCTCAAAAAGATCTTGCAGAAGTTTAAAGCGCCCATGCTCTCTTTTGTTTCAAACTCTGTAATTACTTCCTTCCCCAATCCCCCGCATGATCTGACCTGCCTAATTTCCAGTTTTCCTCCTGGGCAGGGCCCCTCCCTGCTCCCTCTGTTCCAACCACACACATTTCCTTAGTCCTTTGAGTAAGTGATGTTTCTTGCTTTCTAAGACTTTCTCACATACTCTACCCCATCTCAGTCTATTTCCTATGGCAATATAAGACACTTGAGATTGGATAATGTGTAAAGAATGGAGCTGTTGCTGTGGGTGTGAGCATTTCAACCCAAAGATGGGTTTTTAGCACAAACATCAGGAGGCTCAGAACCGCTTGTATATCTAACCAGTTCCAAGGGATCTGATGCCTTCTTCTGGCCTCTGACGACACTGCACACACATGCACATATACCTACACAGACAACATACATATACATTATTGAAAATGACAAACATAAATAAATAAGACCAGAGCTGGGCATGGTGGTTTCCTCATAGTTGTAACTATTTGGGAGTCTGAGGCAGGAGGATGTCTCAGGAGTTTGAGAATAGCTTGGACAATACACTGAGACACCCCCCCCATAATCAATCAATCAATTAATTATTCTTTAAAAATGGAGATTTAGTTAGCTTAGGGGTTTAGAGGTTGGGAAGTTCAACATCATGGTGCTAGTATTTGGTGAAAGTCTTCATGCTATATTATAAAATAGTATTATAATATATACCACATTTAATACATATTGGTATAATACACACATCACATGATGGGATAGGATGACAGACTAGAGAGAACTTGCTTTTATGATAAAGCCACTCTGGAGTAACCCACTAATCCATTCATGAGGACTGCTGTTCTGACCCAGACACTTGCCAATAGTCCCATCTCCAAATACCATTAACATACTAATTTAGACCTTAAGTTTTCAATCCTTGAAATTTGGGGGACACATTGAAGCCATATCAACTGTCAGGCTGTAATACTTGGCTTTCTTTCTTTCTTTCTTTCTTTCTTTCTTTCTTTCTTTCTTTCTTTCTTTCTTTCTTTCTTTCTTCTTTTCTTTTTTTTCTCTCTCTCCCTTTTTTTTTGCCATGTGGATAATAACTTATATTCCAGACCCCAAACAGGTATCATGTTCTCAGGGAAGGCTTTCCTATCTCCCTTCTTCCTGCCCCTGTAAACACAAACTGTATCAGGTCTCCTACTATTGTGTCCTCAAATTTCCTTCATTGCTCTGACCACAGCTTCCCATTGTAATGTTGGTTTCATTATTTCAATCATTGTTATCTGGTCCATCGAGGTACAGTGTTGTTGATTGCTTTTTACTCTTTTGCTCTTTTAAGGGGCCTGCCACCCAACTCCCAAATAAACACACGAAGGCTTATTTTTTCTTATGAATGCCTGGCCTTAGCTTGGCTTGTTTCTTGCCAGCTTTTCTCAACTTATATTATCCCTTCTACCTTTTGCCTCTGGGCTTTTACCTTTCTCTGCTTCTTACTCTGTGTGGCTGTGTGGTTGGCCCCTGGCATCCTCCTTTCTTTCTCTTCTTGCTCTTTGATCTTTCCTTCCCCAATTTCTCCTTCTATTTATTCTTCCTGCCTGCCAACCCCATCTATTTCTCTCTCTCTTCCCAGCTATTGGCTTTTCAGCTCTTTATTAGACCAATCAAATGTTTTAGACAGGCAAAGTAACTCAGCTTCACAGAGTTAAACAAATGCAACATAAAAGAATGTAACACATGGTGGCGCACGCCTTTAATCCCAGCAGTCAGGAGGCAAAGCTAGGCAGATCTCTGTGAGTTTGAGGCCAGCATGGTCTACAGAGTGAGTAGTTAAACTCACAAGCACCAAAACTACACAGAGAAACCCTGTCCCTGCAAACAGCAACAACAAAAAGAATGCAACACATCTTTGCATCATTAAAACAAATGTTCCACAGCATAAGCAAATATGACACATCTTAAAATAATGTTCCACAACAGCAAAGATTCTATGCATAGCAAATATTTGCCAAATTAGTGAATGAAGAATTGGAACAACTGTGATGTTTATAGTTTTGGGAAATAGATAACTTCTTTTGAAAACTTTAAAGGGTATGTGTGTTTGTGTGTGTTCACATGTGTATGATGTGTATATGTGTATGTGTATGTGTGTACATGCATGCCATGGTGTACATGTGTTGGTCAGAGGATAACTTACAAGAGTTGCTTCTCTTCTTCCACTGTGTGGGTCTTGGGGCTTAAACTCAGGTACTCGAAGTTAGCAGCCCACATTTTACCCACTGAGCCATCTTGCCAGTCCTAGATGACGTCTTAATCTTTTTCATCTATAGATGTTTTAACAAATTTATAGTTTTTTTTGGACAAGTCATATTCATTTATTTCCCTAACTCAGTTAATACATGAAATCAATATGGCCTTAGATAATTAATGATGAAAAGCTGGTTCTATTAGCAAATTCTAGGGCATATGTTTTAAACAGGAAAAATCTAGAAAAAAGGAGATTTGTTGTTTGTATTTTGAGACAGGGTTTCTCTGTGTAGCCCTAGCTGTTCAGGAACTAGCTCTGTAAACCAGGCTGGTTTCGAACACACAGATATCTGCCTGCTTCTTCTGAGTGCTGGGATCAAAGGTATCCACCACCACCACCCTGCAAAAAGGGAGATATTTAAGGAAAGGAGAGCAGAGCAGATAAGAATAGTGACTACTACGGTTCTTGTTGCTGAGCACAAGATACAGATGGAGTGGCTCGATAGATGGAGAGAGCCATTGTTTGACATAACACAAATCCGTATTTTGGTATTTGACTACCATCCCTTTTTATTATTTTTGTTATGCTTTTCAATATGTTTGTAAATACGTTTTACAAATCTGTCAGTTTAGTTTCTGTTCCTAGTAACAGAATGCCACAGGCTAGGTGAGTTACAAAGAAAAGTGATTTAGAGGCTGGAGAGATGGCTCAGTAGTTAAGAGCTAGTACTGTTCTTCTAGAGTTTGGTTCCCAGCACCCTTTTTGGGTGACCTCCAACCACTGGTAAATCTAGCTCCAGAAGATCCACCACCTCTAGTCTCTGAGGCCACCACACTCATGTGTACATACAGACACATTAGCACACATAATTATAATAACTTAAAATCTTTAAGAGAAAAAAAAAAGGTTTATTTTGGTTCTGGAGTTGCAACATTGAGTGGCCACATCTGGTGATGGCCTTCTAGCTGGCAGAGACCTAGGGTGGTGCAGGACATCCCATGGTTAGAGATGAACTATGCATGTTCAATGACTCTTCTGGCCTTTTTTTTGTCTGGCCAACAGGAAAGTGAAGGGACCTTATCAAATCCTAATCACCTGAGGCTTTAGCTCAGCACCACCACAGTTGGGTCAAATTTCCATCCTTTTAATTCCCCACAAATGGGGATTAAATTTCAGCACATGAGACCTCAGAGGATAATCAAACCAAGAAGGATCAAAATAAAGAATAAACAGCTGTAATTTCTATGCTCTAATACAAGCATGGTCTACATACAATATTTTAAATATTAATACATATAACTCCACAGTAAGGCAACCGTTCGTTTTATTTATAAAGATGTATCTGTTTATTTTTCTGTATGTGTGTTAGTGTGTGTTATGTGAGTGCCGGATCTGAGCTCTTGTCTTTCTGATTATGCAGCAAGGGCCTTAGCCACTGAGGTATCTTTCCAGCTACCATTTTTCAATTTTAAAAGATGAAGCTGAGGACTAAGGATGTAGCTTTACATCCTGAGTCCAATCCCTGACATCACACACACACACACACACACACACACACACATACACACACACACACACACACACACACGGAGTAAATAAAAATAGATCCAGTTAAGTTAAAGACAAAACTTTATTGCTAGGCTAATGATGTGTCAAGGACATTCCCTGCATGGCTTATTCCAAATCCATGGGAAGGGCCCCAGCAAAACCTTTCCAGGGCCATATATTTGTAAAAATTTGCAAGCCTGGCAGGGTGATTCATCCTTTTTCTAGGATTTTACTATTTAAAAGCTATACACTGGAATTTGCTGATGAAACTTCAGCTTGTAATTATTAACTATCTGAGGTGATGTTGGTTTTATATATTAACTGGGGTGAGAAAATAAGCAAATGAGTGTGACTTGTAAAAAGTGTTAACAATGAACCTGCTAAAATGTTTGCAGATAGCAAATCATCTAGGGCTATGTGTTTATAAAATTTGCAAACCTGGTGTGGTGGTTCATGTTCAGAGTTCCAGGCCAACTTGGTCTACCTAGTGAGGACCGTCTCAAAGTAAATAAATGAATAATAGAATATGTAAACATTTCCTTGCGTTTGGTTAAGACCACCGTCGGACTCAGACTCTCTGCTCTCTTACGTCTGGTGTGCAGTTTGGTAATTGACAGTGTGTTTAGGGAATGTGGCAGCTGACACCTACTTCTGGGTGTAGCTAGGCATATCTTTGAAGGGACTGCTTTCAGGAAGTGTGCGCTGCCCACTTGGCACTGTGACACGGAAGTGTGAGACCAAAAATCCTGCTGTGATCTGAGTGTGTCCCAAGGCTCCAGACAGCGAGAGGAGATAAGGGTCTAGAAAGTATGGAGCCAGAAGCTGGACTCTGGGACTTGCAGACATGCAAGACTACAAGCAGAGCTTCCCCTTGTCACTCCCCTATCAAGATGGATGCTCTCTCCTGTTAGAAGAATACAATGATAAATGCACTGCTTTCCTCCTCTTTTGGATGAGAATTGTGCCAGATAAAAATGGTTTAGTCCCTGCGTTTATACGCCACACGTATGAGGACTGTCCCCACACAGTGGCGTGGACCTGGCGCACTTAGGCTTTAAACGTTAATTTGGTTCAAATGAAATAGCACTCAGAGTTGGACATGGTAGTGCATGTCTGGAGTCTCAGCTGCTGAGGTAGCAGAGGCAGGAGAATATTGCTTGAGCCCAGGAATTTGGACCAGCCTAGGAAATGTACTGAGACCTTGTCTAAAAACAAAGAAAGAAAGAAAGAAAAGAGGCAAACTTGGATGGCAAAGCGTCAATCAATCAGTGGTAGTGTGCTTGTCTAGCATGCTTGGGAGCCTGGATTTCATCCCTCCCCTCCACTCCACATGTTGAAGGAAAGCTGAAATAACATATTACTAAGATGTAGCACTATAGGATTGGCAAGATGACTCCACAGGCAAAACTGCTTTTTCAACGATGACAGAATTCAGTTCCCAGAACCCATGTAAAGGAGGAAGGGGAGACTTGACCGCCAATGGACACCATGGCATGCTCACCCCCTAAAATCGGGTGTACTACTAATAAATAAAACATAAAATAAAAAATGTAGTAGTAGAGAGAGGAAGAAGCACTTCATGACAAAATTCGCACACCACTTTCTCCACTATATGCAGTGTATTTTGATCACACGTTTATGCATTTCAATGCAGTATGACAATGATTTAAGAAGATAATTGAGTTCATAATTTTGTATTTTTTCTTTGAGTATAAAGGGGAAAAAAGGAAATTAGAGGGGTTTTAAGGCAATTGCTGAAACTTCATGCAATTTTCTGTTTTATATGGTGTTTAATATGCTTATTGGAGTCTTTCTTTTGTTTTTTGTTTTTTTGAAACAGGGTTTCACTTTGTAGCCCTGACTGGTGATCTGGAACTCACTATGTACACCACAGAAATATGTTTGTCTGTGCTGGGATTAAAGGCATGTGCCATCAAGCCCTAGGGGTTTTCAGAGTCTTAGATTGTATTTTGTTGTAATTTATTTTTTTCCAAACATGCATTGTTCTTTGTTCCTGAGTTTATATTTGTGACTTCGCATTCTTTTTTTCGAAACAGTGGTGGTTGCCTGTGTGTGTGAGTGCAT
>CABHPQ010154564.1:0-11224 GCA_902168405.1 Peromyscus aztecus | reverse complement strand
TCGGAAAAAAAAAAAAAAAAAAAAAGACTCACTCTGGGAGTGGCCCCATATCATAGGCCCGGGTCCCAAACAGGATAAAAAGGAGAAAGAGGGCGGAGCACCAGATTTATGGCTCTCTGCTGCCTTCTTGGCCCATGGCCATCCCACTGCCTTCTCTGGGGTGACGGCCTGAACCCCATGAACCAAATCAACCCTTCTTCCTTGATTTGCTTTTGTTGGGTGTTCTGTCTCAATGGCAAGAAAAGTGATGCCGAGGTACAGCCTAAGAGGGCACTGTCTGGGTCATCAAGGTCCCTGAATGCTAGAAGATTCCATGAGACGAATTTCTGGATGGTATGCTCACTCCCTCCTCCACACACTGCCTGCACACCGTCTATAAAAGCTCTTATTTCTCCACCCTTCCGGAAGTGCATGTTCAGTCTCTTCTACTGTCCCCATCTCTCTCTCTCTCTCTCTCTCTCTCTCTCTCTCTCTCTGTCTCTGTCTCTTTTTTTTTTCTTGAGACAGGGTTTCTTTGTGTAACAGCTCTAACTGTCCTGGAACTCACTCTGTAGCCCAGGCTGGCCTTGAACTCACAGAGATCCTCCTGCCTCTGCCTCCCAAGTGCTGGGATTGAAGGTTTGTGCCGCCACCACCGGGCTCTGTCCCGGTCTCTTTAGCTCCCACCTCCTGAACGTCAACAGGAACATGGTGGAACACCCCTGTCTATGGTCTCTTCTCTTCTCTTCCTCCTGAAGAAACCCTACCATGTTTTAAACATTCACAGTTTTAAATACTATTTACACGACAACCACACTCACATTTCTGTCCCAGCTCAAACCTCCCATATGGACTCCATATGCCTAAATCCCACTGGACACTTGACATCCCTGCTCGAAGGCATCCGCATGCTCCGATCTGATACTTCCCCGAAGCACACATCGCCCAGGGTCTTCCCCAAACCAGTTGTCCACAACCTCATTTTATAACTATCCCAACAAAAAGCAGACATGCTGTCTTCAGTCTCTCCCTGTGCCGACGTGTGGACTGACGACACGTTCTCTTGGTTTTGCTTTTTCAGAATACACCCAGAATTATCACCACCCCCAGGGCCTCCACCCTGGCCGACCGACATCATCTTTAGACTGTATCGTAGTCTTACAGAAGTACTGCCTTATCTGCCTTCAGCAGGTCTACAGCTGTGCTGAGCCTGAGTCGCACTGTGCCTGGTGCTCGGCTCTGCCCAAAAACCCTCCCAGGCCTTCCAGGCTCCCGGGGAAGAGCCAGAGCGCAGACAGTGCCTCCCGTGAGATATCACATGACCACCCTGCCCTCCTTGCCAGCCAGACTCCAGCCTCAGAGTCCTTCCACTTGTCACCCCCCACACACACACACCAGTCCCCTCCCCCGACAATCTGGAGTGTTCTTCAGGTGCTTGCCACCTCTCCACCCTCCGACTCTTCATCTCCTCAGTAGTCACCTCCAGCCACGAGGCTGCCCCTGCTGCTGTCCCCTCCCCCAGTCTGTTCCCCCAATGGAACATCAGAAGCTGTGACTTGTGTCTCTGTTCACTGACACGTGTTCAGCATCTAGCAATATACTCTCTCAAACACACCAAAGGGCCCGGATGACTGTGCTGCCCTGTTACAGGGAGACCACAAACCCTGTGTGTTCATCATGAACTCAGCGCCTCGGGCCTTGCGGGGACTGCTTTGCTGCACCCTGCCATCTTCTTCCACGTCTTCCCTCACGGGAGCCATCACTGGCTCTGGTGAGTTGTACCGCCTAACTCGGAGTTAGGTCCTCCCTCCCATCCTGTTTCATCTCACCCCCTTACTGACTCTGCAGTGACTTCCCATCCAGCCTTCCTGCCCCTCCCCCTCCCCAATCAATCTCTGACATAACTGCCTCATGGATTTTTTGTTGTTTAGTAAGTATATAAAGTTAACGTGAAACACAAATGGAGCTTCAGCAGGCTCATTTCTTTCTTTTCTTTGTTTCACTTGAAACAGTTCAAGTGTACAAAAGTTAAAAGAATAAATTACCCATGGGCTCTTCACCAGCTCGCTAGCAAGGTGTTGCATTTGCTTAGCTGCCCTACCCACAAGCACACACACACACACACACACACACACACACACACACACGCTTTGAAGTTGCAGGCACTGTGCGTGCGACATTACCCCTTAACATTTCAGCATGCCTCTTTTAGAATTTTTTTGCTTGTTTGTTTGGTTTTCGAGGCAGGGTTTCTCTGCGTAGCCCTGGCTGTCCTGGATCTCACTCTGTAGACCAGGCTGGCCTTGAACTCACAGAGATCCTCCTGCCTCTATCTCCCAAGTATTGGGATTAAAGGCCTGTGCCACTGTGCCTGGCTCAGCATGCCTCTTGTAAAAAAATGAGGGTAAGGTAAGGACTGGGGAAATGGCTCTGTGGTTAAGAGTGCTGGCCACACAAGCATGGAGGTCTGAGTTCAACTCCCTAGCACCTATGTAAAAAGCCAGGCAGGTCCACGTGCGCCTGTAACTCCAGTGTATGGGGACAGAGAGAGAGGACTGGTGGGCGTAGAGGTCTGTCTCAGCGGAACAAGGAGGAGTAACAGAGCAGGACATCTGACACCCTCCTTTGGCTTCCACATGTGTGCACACACACTCACATACACATACATAAAAACGAGGGTATACTAAAGCTCAAACAAGCCAAAGACATCCTCCTACAGAACCAAAATGCCATGACCACATCTAAGGAAAATAACATTAACAGCATCACCCACTAAGCAGTCCACACTCAGTTCCCTCTGTTCCGATCTGGTGTTCTACAGCGTGGCTTTCTGTCTTTAGTGGCTTTTACTGTAACTGGTGCCATTCCCAGCGCCTCGCCTGGTGCTCTCCCGGTATCCATCGGTGAACTCTCCATACTGTTTTCTTTCTGTTTTGTTTTCTCGAGACGGGGTTTCTCTGTGTAGCCCTGGCTGTCTTGGAACTCACTCTGAAGCCCAGGCTGGCCTTGAACTCAGGAATCTGTCTGCCTCTGCCTCCCGGGTGCTGGGATTAAAGGCGTGCACCACCAGTGCTCCCAGCCTCCAAACTGTTTTCTAAAGTCATGCTGTGCCTGTCTCCTTTCATGATGGCCGAGGACAGGAGTGGGACGCCTCTCTGGGTCTGCCTGTCCTGTCCCAAGGATAGTTTGAGTGAACAACAGGACAGAGAAAGAAAGGAAGAGAGGCTGTGGTCACTCTGCTTGTCACCCCCTGAAAGAAAGGAGTCAGCTCATCAAAGCCAGGGGTCCCATTCTAAGGATGGAGGCAGAGGGTTCTGGACAGGAAGTCCCTCAGCTTTCGCCTCTATAAGCTTTCCTAGGCTGAACGACTTCCAAGTTGCTGTTTTCTTGTGGTAATAACAGTCAACCCTCCAGTGTAGAAAAGCCTGGCAGCCTGTCTTCAGACAGCCAGAGGTAGAGTTGAGAGTTAGTAAATGTCAATGATGGAACAAGGAATTCCCAAAACAAGATACTGAACAGTGACAGCTTCAAAGAGGAGAAAAAAGAGATCAGAGGGCTCAGGCATAGAGAGCTAGGCTAAACGTGAGGCAAGATGGAGTATGTTCAGAGCACCGCCCCTGAGGACGCTGCAGGGCAGCTGCTTTGGACCCGAGAAGAGTGCTTTCAGACCAAGTAGTAGCCAAGGAGCTCAGCTCTGCCTTGGAAGAAAAAGCAGGAAGAAAAAGCAGGAAGAAAAAGGTCTCAAAAATCAGAACCCCAAAGACTTATTTTACATGCCAGCTCTAAAGAGTTGGTAGAGGAGTTGGAGATTGCTAAAGCCATCATCACCAGGCTCTTGTTTTAAAAGGGTAGAGACGATGACTGATTAATCGGATCTGCCCTGGGTGCAGGTAAGCTGGGAAAGATCTGGTAGTGCACAGGTGGAAGGGAAAAAAAGGCAAAAGTGCCCAAAAGCTGTTATTGAATGATTTAAATATAGGTGGTCGTGTTCAATGCTGGTAGTAGAAATACCATGAGCGCTGTAGCCGAACAAGGGATGCCTTGAGCCATGTAAACACCTCCCATGAGGCATCATCCCTCCTGAAATCACTCCTATACCAACTCCCAAAACGGACGTTAAGATCAAGTCTTATGCACTTGAACGTTTGGATCCGAACTACAAACCATATCCAAACCATAGCAATAGGGGAGGAAGAACAAGGCAACCCCTGGCATGTTCACCAGGCAACCCCTAGCATGCTCATCGGGCAACCCCTTGCATGTTCACTGGGCAACTCCTTGCATGCTCATCAGGCAACCCCTAGCATGCTCATCGGGCAACCCCTTGCATGCTCACCCGGCAACCCCTTGCATGTTCACCGGGCAACCCCTTGCATGCTCATTGGGCAACCCCTTGCATGCTCACCAGTAGTGCTAAGAGATAGGGCTTCATAATAGGAGCCAAAATGAAAACAAGCGTGGTCAGAGCAGCAGACCCTAGAGTGTGCTCCAAGCAATGTTCACTGACATGATAGAATGGCTCAACTTTGGGAACGACTGTGCTAAATGCCCACTCTTAAGTGATACTCTTTGTTGTGACATTTCTCAGGACATTTAAAGTGTTCTTCTACCAGTCCGCCAGTCAGGGGTTTGTGGAGCTTCTTTCCCGTGGGACTCTGTCTTTCTGAACGGTCTCTGAAAAACTCTGACATTAAAGAAGCGATGTAAGAAACGGAGTTCCTCGGGAATGAGAAATGAAACTCGTGGCTTAATAACCACGCCTTTGTCTCCAAGAGGAAAGATGAAGCGCAAAGACGGAGGAGAGGAGAGAGAGCTGGGGGTAGCGATTTGAGGGGAGCAGTGGAGAAAGCAGGGTCCTGGGGAGAAGACATGTTGGGAGACCAGGAGCACCTGAAGCCACCAGAATGTCAGAGGAAGAACGCATCAAGAACAGGGACCTGCCCAGTGCAGGATGTGTGGTCGCTCCGGTCCCCAGCACCGTCACTGGCAGCTCTGCCAGGGAAGTGGGGACCCCGTGTGTCACACATGACATTCTATCACTTTATTTCCACTTTACAGACGAGGAAAGGCAGGCGCGTGCAACGTGATGTGACCAGAATCAAGCTCAAAAAGCTCCTCCCAGGCACACAGCTCACGCTTTCACTACTGGAGGGCGCAGCTCTGTTGTTGGCTGTATCCGAGGGAGGACTCGAATTCCGTTATGTAACACAAAAAGGATACTGCACCCAAGTGCAATACCAAAACACTTTGAGAAAAAATGAAAAGCCAAGACCAACCCACCAGCGTCACACCAGCTGCAGGGGCCAACCCCTGCAGGACTGATCTCCACAGCATATTCAGGCATTTAGACAGAATCCATGTTCTCTCTCTTTTCAAACGCTGTGCTTACTATCCCGTCTTAACGTCTATCACAAATTACCTATGACTTCTCTGTGGACTTATCTGAGATGTTGCATGTACTGCTCTGAAGAGACCATAAGACAGTTTTGGGATGCTAAAGTAAACAGCAAACACTCTGACTCTTGTACTACAACAAACTCACAGAACCCTACGGTTGCCAGCTCTCTTACTGGGTATGGAGGCCCCAAAAAGAGTTTCTGAGGACAGATTCCAAAAACATGAATCATAGCTCAGTTAAGTCATTTTGGCTCCAGAAACAGACTCACATTAAATGCTAGCATTGATCTCTGTCCTATCTAATTCCTGATGTTCATCCTTAAAATCCAGTGCAAACAAACAAACAAACAAACAAAAAATCACGCTATTAGGGCCGGGGTGGGAGGATGAGGATAAACTCTCCTCTGCAAAAGCAGCCCAAGATGTGAAAAGTCTGTACACTGAACATCTTGGATTTGTCGTGATGGCAAAGCTTCCGTTAGGCAAAGCAGGGAGCTTCTGGAGGCTAACTCTGTGGAGCGGGCAGTCTGAAGCCTCTGATGTACATCTTTGAGTCCACAGCAAAATAAACAAGCGCCGCCGTAGACAGAGGAGGCGAAATGGAGAGAGTACCTGGCTCGCAAATTGCTCTATTTACCTGATGGCTGGTGAGGGAGGCTTTGGGTTCCTTGGTCCAGAACCCGGGCAGGGCAGAGCGTTCAAATTGCCGCTGGCCTCGAAGGGGCTGCTGAGCTTCGCTCCGGCTGCTTCTAAGATCCCATTGGAAATCCCTAGGGGCTCGGGGAGCCCCGAGGCCAATACACGGTTTCCAAGAGAGTGTGCCTGGGCTGTCCACACCCACCTCCGCTTGCGTTGACTTTGAATGGCTCGGGTTTCTTCCACTCCTCCTTCCCCGGCTAGGAATCCGAGCCTTGTGCCCAGAGGCTGCTCCTGAAACCTATTCCAGATGTGCTCCCAAGGCAGGGCAAGCTGGCTAGCTGGCGCAGACTTCCTCTCTCGGCTTTCTCTTGCAGTCTGCGTGCGAAACTCTCTCCAAAACGAGGCTGTTCTGGAGTAGAAGATTCAAACCCAGGGAAAAGCAAAAGCTTGGAAAGTGAATTTATACCGTGATGTGTCTTATGCAAATTTCAAGAGAAAAGCAACAGTCAGGCTAGAGCCGGGAATCTTTTAAATCTCCTGGACATTGCAATGTTGCTATGGCAAATCAAAACGCAGACAACTGCGGTCTTCTACTGAGGCTGCGATAAAGACAGACGCTTCCAGATAGAGAGCATTTCTGCCCGAAGTGGAGAGGAATCAGGCAGGGAGGGGCAGACTTGGTCACAACCTCTGCGCTCTGTAGTTTTGCAGGTGGTGATCCCCAGGAACCCAGGAATGGTACCAGCGCTTTGCCCAGGATCATGGAACATATTCCACAACGGCCCCTCCCTGCCTGCTGTAAAGAGGTCCTTGCTGGCTGCCTGCCTCCGTCGCAAGTGGTCCTTTCCTTCATAAATATAATGCAACTCACACTGTAATTTCAAATTTCCAAGACTCCTCAGTAAGAGCCGCGGTGGGGAGAGGGGGTGGGGGTGGAGTGGGATGCCTGTAATCCTTGGGAGATAGAGACAGTAGGGGTCAGGAGTTCAAGGCCAGCACAGACTACATGAGACCTTGCCTCAAAAAATAAATAGATAAATAAATAAATAAAAGTTAAAAAGGATCATCCACATTAATAAAAGTATAAAAAAGTTTATTTTAAGGATGTTTCTTACTTTACTCAGTGTACATGAGATATTTCAACCAACAAGTAGTATAAAATTCGTAAAAGACACTGTATTTTTTAAAAAATTGTTTTTACTACGTCTTTAAAATCTGGCATGGATTTTGCATTTGCAGCAAATCCCACTTTGACATTAAATTTCTTAATATACATTTAGATGTCACAAACTGAACACTTTAAAAAGTAGAACACGGTGGTGGTGGTGGTGGTGGTACACACCTTTAATCCCAGCACTCGGGAGGCAGAGGCAGGCAGATCTTTGTGAGTTCAAGGCCAACCTGGTCTACAGAGCGAGATCCAGGAAAGGCACAAAGCTGCACAGAGAAACCCTGTGTGTGTGTGTGGGGGGGGGGGGGTAGAACAGGGGATGGGTGTGGCAGTGGAGGCCTGTAAACCCAGCTACTGGGAGGCTGAGGCAGGAGGATTGCTTGCTAAAGGACATCTGGGATGCAGTGGGAGTTTGGAGGCTAGCCTGGAGAACTTAGTGACTCAAACCAAAATAGAAAACAGGGATGGGTAGAGCGCTTCCCCCATGGACAGGCCATAAATTTAATCCCTAGCTGGAGTCTCATATCCCACACTGTTTTAAACATACTTAAAATAGTTCAAACAGCTGAGTGTAGTATTCATTTTTCCACTCAGATGAATGAAAATTTAGTAAAATTTAAGATTCGGTTCTCCAGCTTCACTAATCATGTCGAAATACCCCTAAGCCACGTGGCTGGCGGCCACGGGTTGGATATCTAAGTTCCTGAGGATTAGGTGTTTTCTGTACTTAGAGATGAGAAGCGGTGTTAGAATATCTTTCAATCACATGGAACTCGGAACATTGACAAAACAGACCCATGGCTTCTGCTTCGTTTTGTTCCCAGCATTTGTGTTAGGTAAACTGAATTTCTCTCCACCTTTCAGATGAGCAAGCTGAGGCTGTAGGGGAGATAAAGTCCAATGTAGCAAAGTAATTTAGTGCTGAAGCTGGGATTCCTGGTGGATACTCCTCAACTATCTCCTTTTGTTTTGTTTTTGAGACAAGGTCTCACTCTGTAGCCCTGGATAGCCTGGAATTCATTATGTATACTAGGCTGGACTCCAACTCACAGAGATACACCTGCCTCTACCTCTTAAGGGCCGAATTAAATGTGTGAGCTGACATTCCTGGCTCTAGCGCCCTTTAAGTTTTTATTTTTAATTTTTTTAGTTTAAAAAACATTTTTTATATATGGGTGTTTTGTCTGCAGGTATGTATGTGCCTTATGTGTGTATCTGGTGTCCGAGAGGCCAGTAAGAGGGTGCTGGGCCCCTGGACCTGGAGTTACAGATGGTTCGGGTGCTGGGAACCGAACTCAGGTGCCCTGCAAAAACAACAACTGTTCCATTGCTCCAGTCCCTCTAGCTCCTTTTGTTAAAAAAAAAAAGTGTGTGTGTATGTTTGTGTGTGTGTGTGTGTGTGTGTGTGTGTGTGAGAGAGAGAGAGAGAGAGAGAGAGAGAGAGAGAGAGAGAGGAGAGCAGGAGAGAGAGATTATTTCTGGATCAAATGCAACTTCACAGTGGCTACACTACTGAAGAAAAAGTGATTCTCCCATTGGCTATTGACTGCTAATGGCCGCTCAGCTAGGGCCAGGACATCCCGTGCCCCTCCCCCATCCATGTTGACTGGATATTGTTAACATGGATATTGTACAAGTCTGTGAGTTCACCAGCACAATGTCATTTCATGTCTAGAAAGACAGGGTTCCACTGTCCCTCCTGCTTGTTCCTTTCTTTTCTCTCATTTAGATTTTTTTAAAAAAATGTGCATATATGTTTCCAAGTGTGGGTTTCTGCATGTGAGTGCAGTGCCTGAGGAGGCCAGAAGAGGGCATCAGAGCCTCTGGAGCTGGAGTTACAGGTGGCTGTGAGACTTCCTAGTGGATTTGAGGAACCAAATTTGGATCCTCTGAAAGAGCAGGAAGTGTTCTTAACCACAGACTCAATAGTCTCTGGTTTTTAAATTCTTTCACCCTTCTCTTCTGCAGTATTTCTTGAGCCCTGTGGGGAGAGGAAGAATGATGTCCTGCTTAGGACGGAGCACTCAAGAGCAGTTGTAATGGCTATATTATTTGGGGCGACTCTGGACTCCCCCAACAACTACTCCACGGAGGTATCCCATGCCTGGCACTGGGTTTTTTCATTTGATAACCCAGCCTTCTGGGAGCAGCATTATCCACTCATGTGGGTAGCAGATGTGGTAGACTGGTCCTCAGACATGTCCTAAGGCAGCTTGGCAGGCAGCACCTTAAGTTGATGCCCGTCCAGGTCAGTTCATACCAAGGTCACCTCATCTTCATCTCTCATCTACTTCGGAGAATGTTTGATCAGTCTGCTGTTGAATAAGCGGATGATACGCCCTCAAAAGTGAGCTTCAAAACTGAAATAACCGCCTTCACAGGACTTATTACTCCTATTAACCGAAATCTCTCTGATCATTATTTTTGGACCCTTTCCCTGATCCCTAATGTCTCTAACTCCAGCTCCTTTCCCTTCTATTCCCGCTGCACCATGCTTTGAGGATACAAGAGCTTTCTTACCTATGGCCAACGTTTCCACGTTGTATTCGTGGATTCCTCCTTATGAGGAATAAATGAGACAGGAAAGAGATACAGGCTATCAGTGACATGTTAATGGTGCATTGGCACCCAGTGTGGACTTGGAGCTCAGCTGTTATTTTTACATATTATTGCATGCTTTCAGCTTCTCCATCTATTTAAGAGTTCTGTTTGGAGAGGCCTAACAGAACTGAGGGCTGAAATGTATCATGCATGCCAGGCGGTGGTGGTGCACACATCTTTAATCCCAGCACTCGGGAGGCAGAGCCAGGCGGATCTCTGAATTCGAGGCCAGCCTGGTCTACAGAGTGAGTTCCAGGACAGCTACACAGAGAAACCCTGTCTTGAAAAACAAAAACAAACAAACAAACCATCATGCACGTAAAATACTCAGAAAAGCCTGATAAATGGAAATTAGTATTGTTGGTGCTTTCAAATAATATTTAAATGGAAATTTAATGATAATATTTAATTAATTTATTTAATAATAGTTTGGTATTTATGTAGTTAATTGATAAAGATTGAATATATTCAAGATATGTATCATGACCTGATACATACACAGACACAAACTATGTACTGATTACCAAGTCAACACATCACCATTTACGTTGAACATTAGATTCCCAGACTCTGATCATCTTACATCTGTAAGTTTGTACCCTTTGACAAACATCTACCTATTTTCTCTACTTTTCTGTGCCATCCCTGGCAACCATTATTCTACTCTCAGTTTCTTTAACTTCCACACTTTTAGATTCTCTAAATAAGCTTTTTTGTTTGTTCGTTTGTTTTCTTTGAGACAGGGTTTCTCTGTGTAGCCCTGGCTGTCCTGGAACTTACTTTGTAGACCAGGCTGGCCTTGAACTCACAGTGATCCACCTGCCTCTGCCTCCCGAGTGCTGGTATTAATGGAGTGCGCCACCACCAGCCAGGCGATAAGCTTTTATAGTATTTGTCTGTCTTTGTCTGGCTTATTTCACTTAACAAATTGTTAAGGTTCATCCATGTTGCTCCAAATGTCAGGATCCTCTTCTTTTTATGGCTGAGTAGTAGTCCAGTATACATATGAACCACGATTTCTGTGTCCTGACATCCATTACTGGACACTTAGATTGTCTCCATAGCTTGGCTATTGTGAGCAGTCTTCCAATGAGTACAGGGACACAGCTGTCTCTTTAAGGGATGGGTGAAGTAGAAGAGTGCTTGCCTAACAGATGTGAGGCGTTCAGTTAAGAACCAGAACCAGAACCAAAACAGACATTCATTGAGATACTGATTTCATTTCCTTTGGATGTATACCCAGAATTGGGGTGGCTAGATCATACCGTAATTTTATTTTCAAATTTAAAAACTTTTTATTTGGTGTGTCCGTGTGTGTGTGTGTGTGTGTGTGTGTGTGTGTGTGTGTGTGCATGCTCAGGCATCCTACAATGCACATGTAGACATCAGCTGGTAACTTGAGGGAGTAGTCGGTTCTTTCCTTCCACCATGTGGGTT